>JANAVB010037037.1:0-7500 GCA_029216955.1 Iris pallida
TATTGCTCAAATAAATAAGTCAATTGAATTATAACATAGTGCAATACACACCTATTGAACTAGCTGACCATCCCCCCAACCAAACAAGGACGGAGATGGTAAACTAATTCACAGTGACGTAACTTTCCATGCTATGAATCCAATATGGTATCCGGACCCCAACAAGGTTTAATACCTTCTCATCGGAGTAGTAAGCCACACCTACAATCAAACAAGGACAAGATGTGATGAACTAATCTGCAACAAATTATTGTTCCAAGCCACGGTCAGATACAAGTACCCAAACCAAAAGTACTCGTACCTAACAGATAAATGTGCCTAACCGTTCTAAGTGAAATGTAGTTAAGAACAATCCTTCCTACGCATGGGCCCTGACTAAATAGGATCGGCGTAGTCCCTCCTTGGGGCAACAGACGCCCAATCAATAAGAGCATAACATTACGCAGAACGTTAGTGGTCGTTAGTAATCATGGATCATCAACCCCGTATCTCCAGCGGAGCTTCCGGGTCACAAGAAAAAGTGCATCGATGCCCATACGCTAAAGAATTGTCCTCCCCGCCCAATGCCTACTATATTGTATCCACAACAGAAACCTCTATAACCGCTAAGTCAAACTAGCATGCAACCTCTATTAGCGGTTATCTTTATCGCACGGCTTGTACATACTGGTGGCCAGCCAATCACGTACGTCCGTGTTCTACATGCGACACACAACTTCGTGGTACAACGTGTCAAGGCCAATGAATGCAACACACAAGGTGGTCCCTTAAATCTAGGTTCAATGTGTAAGAAAACTAATACATAGCAGAAAATATAAATAAACAGTAAGTTCTAACAGGTTATGCCATGTATCACAGTTTATTTTACATAAAGAAAATAATAAATAATGCATGAAATATGAGCTAAATAAATAAACAGCAAATGGCAAGGTGTCTTGCCTGGTAGTACGTCTGGTGTAATGCAATGATCAATGTGGCACGAACTATGAGTTCGGTGTAATAATAATACAAGTGACCTCTGATGGTGGCACGGACAGCTCTATCGAGTCCAGGACGGTCAAATTAGCTAGGGTCGGTAGGAGGGAATACAGAATTGGCAAGAAGATAGGAAAAAGGAGATTAGTTTTAGATGGGAGGATAATCGAAAGAAATGAGATAAGTAAGAAAATAAATAATTTTTGAATAATACTTATAATACTTAAAAAACTAGTTTTCATGGGTCAAAATAATTTTAGGTGAAATATACTGTAAATCGTTTTAGGTTAAAAAGACATAAATAAGATACCACAAAATAATATGACAATATATCTAAAAATATTTTAACATACCTAGAACAAAATAACAATTTTTTTGGTATTAGTGAAACCAATAAAAATAATAAGGATAATTAATAACAAAACACCATTAGAATTAAATAAAAATTATGTATTTAACATACTAATATACAAATCCACATATATATAAAAATATATAACCTTTTATAAAATAATAACAGTAGTAAATTATATTAATAATAGTACTACACTACAGTTGTACAGAAACAAATAGAAAGAATAATAATAATAATAATAATAATAATAATAATAATAATAATAATAATAATAATAATACCTAAAGCCATAGTGAATACAAGGAGAAAAAGATGGGGAAAACAAACAAATACACTAACAAAAACAAAAATAAATAAAAATAAATAAAAGAAAAAAAGAAAAAAGTAATTTGCATTGAGCTGCTCTCCATTCGAGAGTATAGCTAAGAAAAGAAAAAAATTAAGAAAGGAGAGAGAAAAGGAAATTAGTGTGAGGGAAGAGAGGGGGAGAACGAGAGGGAGAGAGGAAGGGGGTGGTGAACGGTGCTGTTAGGAAGTCTGGGAACTGTGCAAGCGTCGGTGGGAAGGGAAGACCGGTGGAAGAATAGGTGGTCCGACGGAGGAAAGAGGAAGGAAGGAGAAGTGGGTGATGGCGGTGGTGTCGGGAGGCGTCGAGGTGGAGGTTCGTCGCGGGTCAGGTCGGCCGGTAGGTGCGCGGAGAGAGACGGCTCGCACGAAGAGGAAATTTTGGCGCGGCGGCGGAACGGGCGGCTAGGGCACACCGACGGCAGTTCGTGTGGACTGCTCCGGCGCGCGGAGGTGGCTGCACTTGCGGAGGCTGAGGCGGAGGCGCAGGGAGGCTGCTGCAAAGGCGACGGAGGCGGTTTGTGACACGGCGGCCTCGCGGAGGTGGTTCACGCGCAACTGCACGGTCGAGACGCCGGAGGAGAGGGGTATCGGGAACCGGTCGGATGCGGTGGCAGAAAGAGGTAAGTGGTTGTGGTCGTTTTAATTTTTTTGGGGTCATCGAGGGTTTTGGTCGGCGGTGGCGCTTGGACAAGGTGGCCGGAGTTCGGGTTGGCGTCGGTTGTAGGATTTTGCCGGATGGCTCGGCTGGTCGGGTTGGGGTGTGAACGGAGGAGGGGACGGGCTGTGTGTGGTTGGGCTACCGCGGTGGTCGTGCTGGGTGTGCTGCCAGGGCGGCAGTCACGGTGGTATAGGGGCTTGTGATGGAGGCGGTGGTTGGAACGGCGAGGTGGTGGTGAGCCGGAGAGATGGCTGGGGTGATGATGGTGATGGGGGTGGTGTGTTTGCTGGATCTCTGGAGTAGGGAGGCGAGACATTGGTTACGGGTGACGGGTCTTGGTAGGGTTGATAGGGCCGAACAGGTGGTGTTCGGGGCTTGGGTGGCCAGAGACTGGTGGTTTGGTAGAGAGGAGAAGGGGACGCTGGACAGGGAGGATGTTAGGTTGTCGGTTTATCGGCGGGTTGCTGTGTGTTGTGTGAGATCAGGCGTAGTGGACGGGACACGGTGGAGGACGGAGCAATAAAATAGGTTTAGGATTTTGTGATGTACCGTGTCGGGGTTGTCGACACGATGGCTGATGTATATGTAAAATTGGAATAAGATTATAGACGGGAGAGGACATGGACACGATGCACGCACTATTGTGGATGGTTGAAATTTTGGAGAATAGAAATTTATGGATGAGTACCTGCCTTTTATATGATGTGGGAATCACTAATTGGATAAGGATTAGGAGTAGTTTAAATCCACGTTAGATAATACGCTATTTATTTTAAATTAAATTCAATAAATTTCAAATCCAATCTAAATCAATTTAAATCTAATTAAATTCCATCCTTTAGTTTAAAATCAAATAAGATAAATCAAATTTCAATTATAGATAGTAATTTAACTATTTAAATAAATCCATAAATTCAAATCAAGATTTAAATTGTCACAATAATTTCAAAATATGTTTTTCCAAAAATACTAATAATAATAATTTCAACAATTACATTATTATTTAAAAATAACTAATAAATAATTACGAAATATATATGTATCAACTGTATAAATGAAAGGCCTTTTTAAATAAAAATAAATAAAATAATAATTTGAAAATGTTGGTATGATAGCTAAAATAATTATTACATATATTATTTCGAAACTATAAAATAGAAAAATATTTTTCTAAAATATGTACGCTCGTACATAATCGCACTCATCGAGCAATTACGAAAAACGTAATTTCACGCGCGACGTATAATGCAACTTCACGACGTACAAATACAAAAAAAAATCAGTACCAAATTTATATATAAGAAAAATAGTAGAAATTTAGGGGTTTTACACAGAGAGGCAAGAACAAGCTATACTAATCACAAGCAAGTTATAACTAGGCAATCAATCAAGCAATCATTCATGCAAGCAAGGAAGCTGAAGGTGTAAGGCATAAGAAGGATATTATATCTTACGAGTCAAACAGGTCGGGATATCGCGATCGGATATCATCTTCACGCTCCCACGTTGACTCACCTAGAGAATGATGATCCCATGCAACACGGACTAAACTAATAGTCTTGTTCTTGAGTATCTTCTCTCTTCGGTCCAATATGGATACGGGTCTCTCCTCATACGATAGGTTGGTACCAACAACCAATTTCGAATGATCAAGGACATAACTCGGATCCAGGATATACCGTCGCAATTGGGATACATGGAAGACATCATGTACCTCACGAAACAACGGCGAAAGAGCAAGACGATAGGACACATCTCCTACTCGCTCTAGAATGTCGAATGGCTCGATATACCTAGGTCTGAGCTTTCCTCGTACGCCGAAACGAATGACGCCATGGGTAGGCGAGATCCTGAGGAATACATGGTTGCCGACGAAAAATTTAAGGGGACGCCGATGAGAATCGGTCCAATGTCGCAGGCGATCTTGTGCAACTCGAAGATGATCTCTGACTTGTCTGACCACCTCAATAGTCTGGGTTACCATCTCGGGACCAAGCATTTGCCTCTCGCAGATATCATCCCAAGCTAAAGGAGATCTGCACTTCCTACCATGTAGTGCCTCGAACGGTGCCATCTGGATGCTGGCTTGGAAACTGTTGTTGTACGAGAACTCCACCAGGTGCTGGTGATCCTCCCACAAACCACCAAAGTCGAGGGTACAAGACCTCAACATGTCTTCCAAGGTTCGTATGGTATGCTCTGACTGACCATCTGTCTACGGATGATAAGCTGAGCTGAACTGGAGGTGAGTTCCCAAACTCTCTTGCAGACTGTACCAAAATTGTGACGTAAATCTTGAATCTCTGTCTGAGGTGATAATGACTGGTACACCGTAAAATCTGACAATCTTTCTGAGTTACATTTCTTCTAGCTGAGCCTTCGACTGACCAACTCTAAACGGGAGAAAGTGAGCCACTTTCGTGAGCCTGTCTACAATAACCCAAATAGCATCTCTCCCAGCTGGGGATCTAGGAAATCCCGTCACAAAATCCATGGTGATATGCTCTCACTTTCATTCTGGAATCGGCAAGGGCTAAAGAAGTCCAGCCAGTCTCTGATGCTCAGCTTTAACTTGTTGGCAAACCAAATACCGAGAGACAAACCGGGGTATCTCCCTCTTCATGCCATTCTACCAAAAGTGCTGACGGATATCACGGTACATCTTTGTGCCACCGGGATGAATAGAATACTGAGAACTGTGAGCTTCTGCCATAATCTCCTGCCTGATATCTCTACTGGGTACACAAAGACGCTTCCCATGTTGAAGTGTACCGTCCTCATGAATAAGTAACTCTGGTCTTCGTCCTGCTACACATTCTTTCCTGAGTCGCTGAAGCTTAGAATCTGTTGACTGCGCCATCCGGATCCTCTTGACTATATTGGACTGAACTTGCATGCTGGTTATTAATGCCACATTGGTAGGAAGGGCCACCTCTATACCTATCTTCTAAAGATCTGCTAATAACTCTGGTTACACAGTTAGAAAATAAACTCCGGCTCTTCTGCTCAATGCATCTGCAACGACGTTGGCCTTCCCAGGATGATACTGTAGGTTGACATCATAATCCACAAGTAGCTCTAGCCACCTCCTCTGACGCATGTTAAGATCCTTCTGAGTAAACACATACTTCAGGCTCTTGTGGTCGATGAAAATCTCCACCCGGTCTCCATACAAATAATGTCTCCAAAGCTTAAGTGCAAACACTACTGCTGCCAACTCCAAGTCATGGGTTGGGTAATTCCTCTCATGATCACGAAGTTTCGTGATGCATAAGCTATTTATGACGACCTGCACCCGGTTTTCGGATGCGAGCTCGTGAGCAAGCCAGCTACGTATCGAGCGGACTCCAGCCCGACTCGAGTACGTATAAGCTGTCAAGGTCATGGTATCATATCTAGTCTAAATTATATCTCAATCCACAGAAATCATATGAAACAAGAATGAACAATTATGGGTCATGGTCTGCAGCCCATTAACATATTGTTCGATTAGACTTCAAGAAAGATGTGAGTCTATAAATAAGCAGAGTATATCATGGTATGGAATATAAAGTACGAGAAGATAATAAAGAATATCACAACCAAATACCTGTATCATACATCGCAATCCTCTACCATCCTGCTCTGCTAACTAACTCCACGCAATCGCTAAACCTGAAGAGATCATCAGGTCCTCAGAGGACTAGCAAGATACATAAAACATGCCTATCTAACAGTTTAATCATGCAATAATATAACCAGGGTATAAACACGAACTAGACATGAGACTGACACGTGGCTACTGACAGATAACTATGAACTCGGATACGGGATCAAGTATGCATAAATAAACTGCTGGTAGATCAATGGATACCAACCCTCGCCCTGATTGTGGACTCGCAGGTCGGTTTCAAGACAAGTCACCCTCGCCCTGATTGTGGACTCGCAGGTGCAAAGGCAACCCTCGTCCCGTGTGTGGACTCGCAGGTTGTGGAAAAGACAAAAGAATAGCAGTTCACTCACTCATACTTACAGACACGACTCAGTCAAGACACAGATGAAGACACGACACGACGCAATCACGATACACGAGAGAACTAATCCAATATGAACTACAAGGCTAACCACGTACATAGACTATATCTATACTAGCAAGCACGATATACGAATCACATGTAAATAACCAACTAGTAAAACTATATAATAATAGAAATATGCATGTAAATAAACTGTAGAGGGAGGCAAGGTATACTTGCCTGGTGGTAGCACGAAGAACCAATAAAATACCGTCAACTGGTAAGCTATACAGTCCAAGTCATCAAAACTGTCTTCGAAAGCTGAAACACACATTACCAACATTCTCAGAATAGTCAAATTAGCTAGGATTGCCTGTCCTTAAGTCCAATTCTGGACACAGGGGCGAAACGGTAATTTTGGACAAAAATGATGTCCGCCGTTGGACCCGCTTTGCACTGAAAAGCGTGCCAGAGTCAATGGTCTCTAAAGTCGTCAAACTACATGTCTACAGATTTGATTTTCCCATACGAACCCAACCGTATGTCCAAAGTTGGATTCCGGCAGGCCGTGCACAAAATCACCCGTTGAGTGGAACCGTGGGGCCCGCAAAACGGTGATTTTGTCAACGGTCTCAGAATTGGACCAAACTTGGCATAAGGACCAGAAAAATGATACGGTTCTGTTGGCACAAGTTTCGTCTCGATCTGACGAGCGTGCACAAAGTAATTGAGAAATTTGCAAAGTGCACGATACGGTAAATTTTGACGGATATGCATCAAATTCGTTGCGCACACGCGACCAATTTGAATTCCGTCAGAGCCCACATGACCACGAAGCCGATACGCAGCTTTTGATGCCTTCGGTTCGCGACCACGTCGCCCGATTTGGCGGGACACACGTCGTGCAGAACAATTTTCTAGTTTTTAAAACAAGTTTTTGTCAAAGTTTGGGATCCGATTTCTCTACGTATAGTCGATATAATTGGGTTCTCAGAATTGGTTCGTGAAGCCCTATATGTTGTCTCAAAGTGTCTTCAATTAGTTTTTTGAAAATCTTAATATGTTGTTCGAAAACTGGCCTCTAATATGGATATTTGGACTGTTTTACTGTTTCGATTTCGAACAGTTTTTCTCGAAGTTTAGGTCGATTTTCTAAGCCGACCACTCGA
>JANAVB010037037.1:10000-33896 GCA_029216955.1 Iris pallida
GTCGCCCCTTTGAGTTGATCATACAAGTCATCTATCCTCGAGAGAGGGTATCTGTTCTTGATTGTCACTGAGTTCAAGGTACGATAGTCTATACATAATCTGGACGTACCATCCTTCTTTTTCACAAGAAGCATCGGGGCTCCCCAAGGCGATCCACTTGCACGAATGAATCCTTTAGTCCTGAGTTCTTTAATCATCTTGTACAATATCTCTAACTCTGACGGTGCCATCCTGTAGATTCTCTCCGACACTGGGGCTGTCCCTGGGATCAAGTCGATAGTAAACTCGATCTCTCGCTCTGGCAACATTCCTGGAAGCTCTTCTGGAAAAGCATCTGGAAATTCTTCGACTATCCGGGGTATCTGTACTGCTGCTACTGCCATTCGCAATACTGGAGGAGAAGGTTCAACTTCGCCTCGGGAAAAAGAAAACTCTGGCTCGCCTGGAATACTAAAAACAACCCTGCCAACATGACAGTCTATCCTAGCATACTGGTTCCTTAACCAATCCATCCCCAAGACCACCTCATAATTGGCCATCGGGAACTCTATCAATCTAGCGGGGAACTCTCTACCGCTAACTGCGATCTGACACAAGGAAAACACTCTATTTACTCCCACAAGACCGTTACCAGTAAGTATATTGAGCCTTACTGATAATGACTCGGGCTCCAGTCCTATCCGTGTCACGAATCGTGCAAACATAAATGAATACGATGCACCAGAGTCAAATAACGCTGATGCTAGAAAGGAGTTGACGAGAATAGTACCTGCCACTACCACACCTGGTGCCAATCCTTCTTCTACGATCTTCGCCATCGCCTGACCATATCCTTAGGGTGCGGGTCCCCTCTGCTGATAACCTCTCTGTCTGCTCTGAACCAGGGCTTGGGCTTGTACATACTACTGGGGATTTTGCTACTAGAAGGCTTGGGACTGAGGCGGCAAGGGCCTTCGAAACTGTTGCTGCTCCTGGACTGGTGATGGTCCTCTCACCGAAGGACTAGTAAAGTTGGACGATGATAAACTACCCCTATTCGGACAGGATCCTATCTTGTGATCCGCTGCCCTACAAGACAGGCACAATCCCTGCGCCCTGCGACATTCTGCTACCGCATGTCTCGGCTTTCCGTAATGTGAACATCCCACTGCCGAAGAGTGCTTCTGCTTCTGCTGCTGAGGGTTCGTCGGGGTTAAATGTTGAATCGACGTTACTGAGGCCGCCCGCCTCGGAGTTCTAATTGTCAAAGCCCTAGATGCTGGGGCTGGTGCTGAAGACTGATTCATCTGGCCATGAGATAGCTTCTGACCTCCGGTCCTGTCCATGATCCTCTAGGAGGTATACTCATGCCTCCTAGCTGCTTTCAATACTGCATCGAAAGTCTGATGCTCAAACTGCTCCACTGCCAGTAAAATCTCCAGGTGGAGTCCCTGCTGGAACCGCTGGGCTCTGTCGAACTCAGTCACTACCAAGGTGGGAGCAAACCGACTAAGTCTCGAAAACTCGGCCGCATATCCGTCGACCGTCCTTCTCATCTGCTTCAGATTGGTGAACCTCGTCTGTAGATCATACCGAGCTACAGCATCGAAGTACTTGGTCCAGAATCTCTCACGAAATACTGCCCATACAACAGGTGCCACTAATCCAACGGCCTGCACCGTCCACCAACTGCGGGCAAGATCTAATAATTGTAGGCGTACTACCGCCACCTTCTCGTTCTCGGGCGTCTTCGCCGCTTCTAGAATCACTTCTGTATCCTGCAGCCAAGCATCTACGGCAATAGCATCCTCGCTGCCGTCAAAGAAGGGAGGGTTCAAACGGTTGTAGCTGTTGGCTGCCTAGTTCCCTTGATGACCGCCTCTGTTTAGAGCATCTTGTACTGCCTGGTACAAGGCGTCGCCCCGACGTTCTTGAGATGCTAGCAATATCCTGATGAGACCCACCAATGTGCCATCATCGGGCTCTGCAGGCTGGACTGGATGAACTCGTGGCTCTTGACCCCCAGTAGGCATGACTCTGGAGACTACTCCTGAATGCTGGGCTTGATCTCCAGGTTGCTGCTGGCCCACGGGAGGTGCTCCACCTTGCCGATCGGTAGGACCAGGAACAATGCCGCTGAAGAAGACGACACATAAAATAATAAGGAAGGACCAGGACAGATCAAAGATACAAGCATGTGACCAGGTCAAGATTTTTAGAGATTTAGAGGATACAAGCAGAGATCAAAGGCGAGTGCTGATCGATACATCTATTCGGTAAACCCTCATATATCTTAATTCATAAGACCTGCATGGGCCACCATTTAAACCATGTTACGCCCCAGAACCAGAATACTGGAAAGCAGGGGCTTATATAGCCAGCTACGTATATTGAAATGGAATCCACCTCGCTATACGGTCCCGGCTGTCTACATACATAAGGGTTTAACTACAAGCCATCAGTCTCTTATGGTCATGAACAAGCCTATTGTCTCAATCTCATGCAAGTAATAACAGTTACAAGATGTCAGAACATCGAATATACAATAGTAAGGCATCCCATAACAGTTACAAGATGTCAGAAAAGGATAATAATGCGATACCTCTCTCACAAGGTGGAGTGTTCCGTCTTTTAGTACAAACCTAAAAGAAATAAACCGACGGGTTTAAATGTTTGTTTCGTAACAAATAAAAGGAGAGATCCAATTGCATTGAGCAATGTTAGCTCAAGGATTATCAAAATGATCATGAATAGAATATAAAGAAATATATTCTCCGGTCATGATATATAACCTAGACGATAAGATATACATGAAACCTCCGAAGGATTTAAATTTTCATCTATATCTTTGAATGATTTAAAATTGTCATGCTATCGTCGAAGGATTTGAAAATGAGTCATATATAGACTAAAACCATCTGGAAGAATGTGATATACTCATTGAGTATATGTCTAGGAAAAGATCTAATAATAAATGTACAGTCATATTTATAAAGAAATTCCTGAAATGATTCGTCAAAACGGCCGTCTATTTACATGGAAGTACCTCCTCAAGGGAAAATCTCCTGAAGAGATAGAAATATGTTAGTATCTTCTGAAGAGATTTGAAGTATCTCCTTGAGAGATTTGAAATATCTTTCGAAGATATCGGAATCTCCCGGAGAGGTCGGAATCTTCCAAAGAGATAAACTCGAGAATAGATAAATCTCCAGAAGAGATTTCATGTAATCTCATGAAAAGGTGAATCACTAGAAGAGATCTCCTATAATCTCTTGAAGATATAATATTAATATCTTGAAGAGATAAGATAATGTTGATCTCCTGTAGAGATTTAATATGAATAATATACCTAAAATGGTCAGGTCAATAGGATCTGTTACGACCAAAAGAACATGTTTTGGTCTTGAAGTACCATATGTAAATACAAATTCTTTATTGTCATTCACTAAGCACAATATTTTATGTGAATCTGCTGATATGCATCTACACACATATACTGGAATGACATAAGGCACATAAGTTTTTCTTGATGGATGTTTTGATCTAATGAGATATACAGATGAATGGTATTTATCTGATACTCATTAAGGGGATACCACAAACAATGTATGTTTTATAAATAATATTGCAGGTATTTTAGAGAGTATTAAATCAAATCACCGCGACAATTTTATTAAAACAAACGAAGATTGTGCATGACTATGATTTCAACAGTTCAATAATCAAGGAAAGTAGCAAGCTTCCAGGAGTAACCAATAAGTCTACAAGTATTCATTAGGATACGAGGATAATGTATAAAAATGTATAAACAAAGATTGTGGTGAGATTTAATATTCAAATGTACTGGGGGTGTTTTTTTTTTTTTTTATTGATGTAAGAACTACATGTATTTTTTATAATTTGAGGGAGAGCATCCTGAAGATGTGCGCATCCCGACGATGATAGTGGAGACATCTCGAAGTATGTATTTGCGCATTGTACTCATTTTCTTCGTTGAGGTTTTTTCCACTGGATTTTTCCTTCAAAAGGTTTTTTACGAGGCAGTGTAAATCACACTCACTTTGATTCCTGAAGAATTATATTCTTGAAGAATATTATTGTACTCTTTTTTCTATGAATTTTTCCTAATAGATGGGGTTTTTCCTTAGAAAAGTTTTTAATGAGACAATAATTAAAGTGGGCATCCAAAGGGAGTGTTGTGATTTGGATAAACCCAAATATGGATGCCTTTATCCATACCCACAACAACTTCTATCACATTTCCTTTATATATGTTATCAATAAAAAAAGTTACATACAGATTTCTTGCTACCAGTTTTCTTCTCTTTCTCTTTCATTTTCACAACAACAATATCTTATATGGCAAACAAGGGATATTTATGACTTTTTACACAACAATCCATCAATTATCCTTGTTAATCCTCGATTTGGGGATTATGAAAAGGACAAAAAAAAGTTAAACAAACCCTAACTTAAGCCTCTATGACCCCCCCTCCTAAATTCATACCCTCAAACTAAACAAACTTTTCTTCCTTAACTTAACTCTCTTCACCTTCAATCCAACCAGACCCATAGGCCTCGTTTGGTTCACAAAAAATAAAGGAAAGTAAATCAATTCCTTAGGTGTTTCCTTTCCTTTGAAAAATTACAATTCCCATGGATTTTCTTTTCTTATGTTTGGAAATACCAAAAAAATTGGAAGCGAAAGTGAATACTTAAAGATAGGAAAGTGAATCGTTGCTTGGATGGATGGAACCATTTTTCTTTCTAATTTTCTTCCCATTGGGAATCACTTTCCTTTTCTCCTCAATTCCTGTGGCACCAAAAAAAATAATGACTTCACTTTTTCCAACCTTATGATTCCGTGAACCAAACTAGGCCTAAGTGCTAATTTCATCGATCATCCAATTTTTTTGAGAAATTTTGAGTTGTACTCCACTTTGTTTACCCAAATTTATGGTACACTCCGCCAAATTACCATAATGTAAGAAATCTTCCATTTTAACGAAATTGTCTCCCACTAACGATCAACTTCTTCAAGTAATTTTCTTTGACAAAAATACCCCCATCTTATTCCCAGCGCCCCCTTTCGTTGTCCCCTTCCCCGTCGCGTGCCCCATACTCCTTCCACCGCCGCGGGCAGCCGAAGCCCCACTACCCTCTCTCCTCCACCTCTTTCTCTAGTGTTGGCAACAACAGCGGCAGTAGGGGTGCAACTCAGACGAGTTGAGTCGGGCTTGAGGTCAACCCAAGCCCAACCCAATGAATCATAAGCTTAGCCTGAGCCCAAGTCGACCCGACCTCGAGTTCAACATTAAGACCAAGCCCGGAGGATCAGGTTTGGCTCGGGTTGAACTCGGATTGGATCGGGTCCATTGGGTTTATCGGGCTCTAATATAATACATGAAATAAATTTAAACAAAAGTAATATTAAACACATAATCAAATAACAATTAATCATTGATCATTACAAAATACAAACTGAAATAATATTTAGGATAAGGAATTGGAGAATTTGGGTGGATAAATTTAGGAATTAAACTTTTTATTTAATAAGTATGAAACTATATATATATATATATATATATTTTTTTTTTTTTTTTTTTTATATATATATATATATATATATATATATATATATATATATATATATATATATATGTCGGATTTTGAGTTCTTCGAGTACCCGACATATGAACCCGAGCCCAACCCGATTTTTGATCGGGTTCAAATATTTTAACCCACACCCGAGCTCGAACCCGAGTATCTTCAACCATAACTCAACCCATTAACGGATTTACCCAATCGGGCTCAGGTTTAGCCCGTTCGAGTTGTACTCCTAAGCGGCGGGGGAACAACAACAAGGGCAACAGACGGGGGAGCGAGGTGGTGGGGGTGCGACGGCTGGCGGGGGAGCGCGACGATTGGGGGGCGTGGCGGGGGAGCGCGACGGCAGGGGTGCGCGCGACATTGGCAGCAACATCGACGATGGGAAGAGCAGCAGCGATAGTAGTAGTAGCAGGGGGAACAAGTGGGGGAGCGCGGCTGTAGGGGCGCGACGGCTGGGGGCTTGTGCGAGGGAGCGCGACGGCTGGGGGGGTGCGGCGGCTTGGGGTGGGCACATTTTGGTGCGCGACGGGAGGGGCACGAGCGGTTGGGTGACATCGTGGCTGGGGAGGGTGCAGCCAGCAGGTGCACGCTTCGAGGGGGCAGCAGTGGGCGATGGCGGGAGCGCGGTGGTGTGGCACGGGGATGAACACAATAGAGGGTTTATTTTTGTCCAAAAAAATTGGTCAAATGAGCTGATTATTAGTTGGAGACGATCTTTGTCAAAAGTGATTTTTTTTTTTAGATTATGGTAAATGAGTGGCTTGCACTCGAATTTGGATAAATAAGTGGGGGTGCAACTCGAAATACTTCCTTTTGTCTAATGAAATGAAACCCATACAAAGAGAGGAGACCCATTTTGTAAAGGTTTTTTCTAAGGGCACCACAATTTTTGCTAGGGGGCAACCCTTACTTGGGGGCAGCCCAAGAAGGTGGAGATTTTGCTAGGGGCACCCACATTTTGCTAGGGGCATCCCAACCCCCCAAACCCTTCATTCCTTCCCATAACCCATTCTACACTCTCTCTCCACCAAAAGAAAAAAAAGAACTCTTCCTCTCCCTCTCCCAAAACCCTACTTTCTTCTCCTCCACCACTCCACTCCCAATTCCTCCACCAAGATTTCTTCAACAACATTCCTAGATTGAAGAGATGACACGCAAGTCGAAGCAACCGGAATCTAGAAACGTTCTTCCCTAATTTATTCAAGAATTTTCTACATTCTATTCAAAACCCTAGAATAATTTTAATTCTCTAAATAGTTTTGATAAATTAGGTTTAGAATCTATTTAGGGTTCATAAAAGGAATTTTTGAACACGACAAACCCACATTTTTTCTTGAAACCCTAACCCTAGAAGACGACCATCTCGTTTTGGTCGTTCGACTGATACAGTCGGGTTGAGTATATTAGGACTGCCAGGCCTGTGGCAGTCCTAATGTAAAGTAGGACTGCCACAGTCCTTGCAGTCCTCTTGTGAAAGAGGACTGCAGTGACTGTGACAATCCTACTTTACATTAGGACTGCCACATGCTTAACAGTCATAATGTATCTTATTAACCCAACTTCAGATTTCACGGGAAGCTCAAGCTTCTAGTTGAAAGTAGTAGAGCATATATGAGTTTTATAATGTAACCACTTGTGGAACAATGAAAATGAGCTAGGTGAATTAAAATAAAATAGCAAGGGACTTACTTCTCAGGAATACTTCTAAGAATGCCCAGAACAAACAAAATTTGCTCCTACTGTTCGAATGCTTCAACAAAGCTAGATGAAGTAAAAATAGCATAGACTTCAACCATTCTCAAGATGCCAGAGGACAAGAATTGTTCTTGCTACTCAAATATCACTATTCCAGTCCTACACTTAAGTAGGACTGCCAGGACCCTGACAGTCCTAAATAAAACTAAAAGACCCTTTTGCTTTTTTTGCTTCTGCTTGAGCAAGAACAATTCCAAGCTTAGGAGAACCACCAGGCTAAGCAACATCTCCATAAGCCATTTTTGGCAAAGATTTGCACTAGATAGAAGTGGGAATGGAGGGGCTTCACATTGCTGTTCTTGCCATGGTTTTTCTTGGGTGGTGTCCTTGTTTTAGTAGGGGTGAGGACCCCTACAGGTTCTTCACTTGGAGTGTCAGCTATGGTGACACATCACCACTTGGGGTCACACAACAGGTTTGCAACTTGGGGTAGGACTGCCAGGGACCTGGCAGTCCTACACTTAAGTAGGACTGCCAGGACCCTGACAGTCCTAAATGAAACTTGCTGTACAGCAAGTTTAATTTAGGACTGCCAGGGTCCTGGCAGTCCTACACTTAAGTAGGACTTTGATCTGGAGTTGAATATTTTTGGAACTTGATTATCCATGCCAAAGTGTCAGTGATTTGAACCAAACGAAATATTTGAGATCGTCTCGATCATCTGATCTATTTTTCACACAATCACTTCCCGCCGATCAACATTTTACTATAAAACAATCATCAGATCTGGATGATCTCATCAAGCTGCAACAAACCCATCAACAAATCACTCCAAGAAAGGATCACCTCATCTACTATTGAATTCCTAGACCAATTCACCAATTTCAACTCCAGATCAAAGTACAAAGTTCCAGAAATATTCAACTAATAAGTGTAGGACTGCCAGGACTCTGGCAGTCCTAAATTAAATTTGCTGTACAACAAGTTTCATTTAGGACTGCCAGGGTCCAGGCAGTCCTACTTAAGTATAGGACTGCCAGGTCCCTGGCAGTCCTATCCCTGGCAGTCCTGGGTGCTGAAGCGGAGAAGAATGGAGATGTCAAGAAGCAGCAGCAAAATAGTCCTTCAGTGGAACTATTACATTGAAGATCTATCTACTAAAGCAATCCATGCTCGTGTCCAAAGTGATTTTCCTTCTTGTTTTTTCTTTCTTGTTCTCTACTTCTTTTTTCTCGATACTGTCTGGTTGCTGGTCATTCGGTCCAAATGTCATATTGTTTGATAACTAGAAAAATGCAGAGAAAGGAGAGAGGAAAAATGGTGAGGAAGAGAAGACAAGAGTCGAGGGAGAGAAGAAAAGAGTTGAGGGAAATTTTTTGGCTAGGTTTTGTTCTAACCTAAAATGGAGAGGAAGAGAAAAAAAGAGTTGAGGGAGAGAAGAAAAGTGTAGAGGAAGGAGAGAGGAAAAAAAAAGTTGGCTTTTATACCAAAGCTTGGGCTGCCCCCAAGTAAAAAAAACCTATGGCAAACTTGTAATATTTTTAAACTCTTTTGGGCTGCCCCCAAGTAAAAATGGTGGTGCCCTTGGAAAAAAACCTTTGTAAAAAGAAATTTTCAGTTGGACTGAGAAGAAAAGAAGCAGCAGCAAGTGGCAGAGCAATCAACAATGGCGATGGCGAAGGAGAAGGAGAGCGAGAGGGCCGGAAGCGGCAACGGAGTCGGCGGCGGCGGCGGCGGCGGAGAGAGGTGGAGGGCGGCTATCGTGAACATATCGGAGATGGCGGCGAACGTGGAATCCCTGCAGAGGATCCTCACCAAGAGAGCCGTCTTCGTCGACGACGACACCTTCGCGAAGGCCTCCCTCACCTCCGACCAGGCCAGAACCATCAAGGTCCGATCGAAACCCTAATTCTTCTTTCTACCAATCTCCAATTCCAATTCTATTTATGCTCCATTCGTTATAAAGATTGAATCTTTAGGCTCAATTCGCTTCAAATATTGTTTCTTTACGCTCAATTCACTTCAATACATGTTAAGAGTGATCGAGTAGGACCTCCTATTACTTTTCCTGATTGTTAGGGTTAGGATTGCTCTTCCTATTTGTTAGGATTAGGATTTACTGATGCTTAGGATTGTCACTTTTATCTTTTTGATTTCTAATCATGATATTACTTGAAGAAGATTATGAATCCTAGTATGATAGGAGGGTATGTATAACAGAGGGAATTACTATTAGTGCTCATATTTTTTTATGTATGGGAGATTAGTTATGGGAAATATAATTAGTTGCTCAAAGGGAACCGAAGTCTCCTTTGAAAGCAATTCTGATAATTAATTTGTATGCCATTTTTATTGGTTTTTTTTGCTCTTACTTCTCAAGGGATAAGTACTTAATAAAACTATCTTTATTGTAATTTCCATCACCATTACCAAATTTCTTTTCTCATTCTACCACATTAAAACACTTTCTACAATCCTGAGTTTTTCAAGTTAGGAATAATAAATCCTAATTTGATCGATTCGGATCAAATTCGTACTAAAGCACCAAGATCCTCACAAGGACTTTGCACATTGCATTTACAAAGACCATGGATTTGCGCTCATACTAGGACTCAAGAAGCATTTGACTGACATCGGAGATAAAGATTTGGGGGTGAAAAGAGTCTCGATTTGAGGAGATAATTACCAACATGGCGACATAAATACCTATCTTAATTCAACTAGTCTCTACTCTAAAACAAACCAAATCAAAATCTAGACCTTACAATTCCACGCAATGAGGATGAACAAGAGTCCAAATTCGAGGATGGGTGAAAAGAAGAGAAGCGAGGAAGATGAGAGCATCGAAATGAGTCGATATTCCAAGGGCTAACATCATGCAACTTTTCTTGTTGAGGTAAAGATCGATGTACCCATGTTCGATGAGACGATAAATGCGAGGAAAGGCAATAGTTGAATCGACCATCTTGACACTTCACTATATTTGGATACAAAATCGTCATAAGGTATGTTTTTCGAGGTTGAAGATCTCTACCTTCACCTGGTGGATTTATTTTGGATCCTAGGATGTGTATTACATCTCTTAAGGAGACTTAATGTCCCTTGTCTCGAGACAGTTCCACCCATTGGGATAAAGGAGCAGCGATGTTTAAAGTGACAATACATGCAACAAAAATGCGAGTAGAGCACGCATGACTAAATAGTGAAGTTCCACAAGCATGTTGTGATATTGGGTATCTTCTTTGTAGACACAATGATACTAAGAAAGTACACAAGTGGACTTAATGACTCATGGGTCAATTTGGAACAAGTTGTTATTATTCGTGATTCAAGGCATTGGAGATGCAAGTAAGAAGACCTTGGCCATCCAGGCAAAGAACAAGAAATCTGGGAAGAGAATGAGAATGTGAAGAGTTCAGCAAAGGATAAAATCATAAGGGAGGAGGCAAGAAGTCTAAGGATCACAAATATCATTTTTATTTTTGTGAACATAATGACCACAATAAGAATAATTGCACGTCTTACCCCGGGAGCAAAAGGACAAAAAGGTGACTCCAAGAAGAAGGTAGGACACTGATGCGGGCCCACTTTTTAGGCCTTTCAGTTATTTAGGCATAAAGGGGTATTGTGGTCTTTCACCACAATAACCCTCCTAGGGTTTGCTTTTCTTTTCTATTTATAGTCAGGGCTAGCCGTCATTATGTTTATGCTTGTGTTGAGAAGAAACTCTCAAGCGTCATTCAGAAGGGTTTAGACTTTGTCCGTCCATCAAAGTTGGGAGTTTGTTCTTTTCTCTAATAAAGATCGTTATTTTCCTTCTATTTCTATTTTTCTATAAATTATTTGTGAATCGATCTGGTCGATTCACATCAATTGGTATCAGAGCTCTCTACGAATCCATGGCGCACGAGACGAGGAACACGATCGAGGAGAAGATCCGAGGTCTTCGGGAGGACTTCACCGCCGAAATCCGAGGTCTTCGAGAGGACTTCACGGCTATAATGACTCTCTTACAAAACATCTCGAAGAAGATCAACGGCGAGGAAGCGGAGGCGGTAACAACCCAAACCCTAGGCGATCAACTAGGGTTTGCTCCTGCGGAGGGGGAGGCGACCGAGGAGGAGGAAGGACCGGCCGGCGGCCGCTGTCCCGCAACCGCCGTCGCCGCCGCACCTCCGGGCTGGGCCCTGGCGGCCGGCGATCACCGCCGGACAGCAGCCGAGGGCCGCGGGAGCGCCACAGCAGGCCGCACGAGCCCAGGCGGGGTCGCGGCTGCTGTGGGCGGCCGCTGGCCGGCCCCCGACCGCCACCCAGGGCCAGCCGGCGCCAGGGGAGCCGCCGGCGAGCGGCTGTGGCCGGACGCCGCCGACCATTTCGGTCCCGGCGGACCGGCGCCACACCCGGGAGAGGCCCTAGGGCTTGGGGCCCCCTATGGGGGTCGGACGATGAACTCGAACTACGGTGATAGGTTCACGGGTTCGGAAAGGGGCTTAGCTGGAGTTCCGGCTCGGACGGGAGGGACGGAGCCGCCAGGAGGGACGAGGAACACCGGAGGCAGCAATTTCTTTGGAGAAACGACGGATCCCGCCAACTTCCAGAGAGGGGATCTACCCCCACGACGACCACCACGGGCGAGGATCCGACGGAGGAAGAGGCCGCTATAGCAACAGACGCAGTTCTCAGATTTCCACCTTGAGGACAAGGTGGCTCTTTTAGTGGGCGGTATTGATGCGGGCCCACTTTTTAGGCCTTTCAGTTATTTAGGCATAAAGGGGTATTGTGGTCTTTCACCACAATAACCCTCCTAGGGTTTGCTTTTCTTTTCTATTTATAGTTAGGGCTAGCCGTCATTATGTTTATGCTTGTGTTGAGAAGAAACTCTCAAGCGTCATTCAGAAGGGTTTAGACTTTGTCCGTCCATCAAAGTTGGGAGTTTGTTCTTTTCTCTAATAAAGATCGTTATTTTCCTTCTATTTCTATTTTTCTGTAAATTATTTGTGAATCGATCTGGTCGATTCACATCAGACACCATGATTGTTCGGATGGTGGAGTTAGAGGACTCCAAGAATCAAATCCAAACATTGTATTCATTATGTGTTGAGATCAAAGAATCTCAGGATCTTATATTGAGTTGTCCCATCTCAAACAGTAAAGTCTTGTGGAGACCATACTTGACACATGGAGTCACAAGAATTTGATCTTAGATGACGTGGTAGCGAAACTAGATATAAAGGCTACACCGCATAGCATATGGAACCGTATTCTTTGAAACTGGAAGGAGGTAGAGTTGAAGATTAGGTGCCAATGCTCGTTTCAATTTGCTCTTGCTAAAGATGAGGTGACTCGTGAGGTCGTACCTCTTGACGTTTTTTTCCAAGTGATTCTATGAGTACCGAATAGAGATGAGATGTTTGGATATACCAGAGAGAAAAGTCTCGATTTGTCAAGTATGGAATATAGTTATACATAAATACAATTTTGGTGGAGGAATATCCGGTATCCCTAGTAACGAGATCACAGATGAAGTGTGTGGTAACCACAAGTGGCCATTTTATACTTTTGTTGGTGAGGTATAAGGAGGATGAGGAGGTTTTGAGGACTCACAACTCTTGGATGTGGAAGTTTAGAGGTAGAAGAATTTGTCGAGAAGTATGAAGATTTATTCTGAGAACATTATGGCATATTAGTGAAGAGTTTTGTGGAACATAGGGTTCAACTTATTCCTAAATCACCTTCGTCTCATATAAGCATGTGGCATCATGATGTGCCAGAGATGGAGAAGATCAAGACCCAGGTGCCTTATCTCCTTGATTAGGGACCCATTCGAGAAAGTGAATCTTCTCGTGGTTCAAGTTATCCTTGTTCTAAAGAAGGACAAAGGATGAAGAATGTGCATCAATTATCTCCTTGTGCCGTTTGATAAAGGGATAAAATGACCCTGGAGGCATGTGAGGATATGAACTTTTTTTGGCAGATTTTCTTCACAGGATCTTGTAGCTTTCACGCTGTTTGTTTTCAACAGTTATCTGTACGATAACAAGGGAATTTAACAGGTTGTACAATAGAAACAAGATTTTTGGCATTTTCCCTTCCTAACAGGCAATGACAACGATCATAATAGTTATACCTTACACAAGGGAATTTAACAGGTTGTACAATAGAAACAAGATTTTTGGCATTTTCCCTTCCTAACAGGCAATGACAGCGATCATAATAGTTACCTTACTTTTAAATCCATATAGGGACACGCTTCGGGATTTAGTTACCCTGTTTGTTGCTTTAGAATGGAAGATAAAAAGTTGCTTTTTTTTTTCAAATTTTGGTGTGGAGAAGAACAATAACGAAGAAAAAAAATATATTTTTTCTTTTTTAAAAAAAAATCCAAATTAGTTTAGTAATTTGTTTTTTAAAAAAAATCATATTTCTTTTTGCTATTTAAGTCCAAGATAAACATATTTTCTTTATTTTAGAATTTTTTTCTTCTGTAACCGAAAACTGTTTAGTCATCCATAATAAAAATAGTAATTTGCATGTGGAACAACATAACAATAGTATGCCTGAAATAACAACCATTGGTGCATTTTGTGCCAAGTGGCATCTTCTTTATTCTCGTAAAAATATTGTATTATCTTAAACAAATTCTACTCTCTTAATTAAACTTCTTCTTTACAATATTCTTAATTAAAATTCTAAATCAGAATTTACAATTATTCTTAATTGATTTCCACTGTCAATTAGGACTTCTACCATTGCTTGAAAGAGGGTGATTAAAGTGAAAAGTGCAAATCGAGCATGAAATAAGTTGCACTTCCAGGAAGAGCAAATCCAATAGTATTGAGACTCCACATTAGTTATTGAAGTTTGATGTTGATAATGAGAAAAAAACTTATGGCATCAGAAGTCAACTTCGTTGTATTTCCACCTTGAACTCCTTACATTGTTTCAATTCGTAGGAATGAGTATTATTACAAAAATGGAGAGAGATTAAATAATATGTATATTGTATTTGTTGTGTTAGATTGTAGTCAGTATTTGTCAAGCTTCCATAGATAAAAACCACTTACACTTGCAATTAGTTGATGTTGCAAGTGTAGATGATTGTAATGTATATTGCATGCAGTATGTTACTGATTGCAAAACTGTTGTCGATCCCCATGTGTTATCCACTATAGTTGGTTGCCAATTATTCCATTCTTATTCTCAGAAAACTGTGTTATGATTCTATGAAACCAACAAAACATAACCCCCACAGTGCAACTTCCAATCCTCTCCTTTATTACAATGAGAACAACAAATCCTCTGTTCCAAAATTTTGGAGGTAAACTTATTTATCATTTTCTTTTGTTCAACTATGCTAAGGAGCACACCTTGGTAACATTAGTAAAAGCCATATTTCTTTAGTGCCTTAATCCAAGTTTGTTGAGGCTTACCTCTACTTGTAGTACCTCCTTTAGTCCTAACTGGTGAACTGGTCTCCACTGCACATGTATAAACCACTTCCAACTTCCCACGAATAAACTCAATTATAACTTTCAACATATTACGTTAATCCATGTCAGCTTTCTCATTTCAGCTATCCTCATTCTGGACGTTATTTCTTGATTGTCCAAGACTCCACCATATAGCATGTTATTTCTCGATTGTCCAACACTCTGATCGATAAGCATTGCTGGTGTGGTCCTATTGTGTTTTATAGAATTTTCTTTCAACTTTCAAGGGTCCTAAGATCACAAATATCTTAGGAAGCCCATGACACTTTAGTTCTATAATTTTTTAAAGTATCCTGTTTTAATTCTATAGTTCTATAAGCATCTTTCTCAATTTCCCTATTGTGATTAATGAGACGGAGAAATTAACTTAATCAACTTGATTGACAACACCACTGCTATGTATGACTATGTCATGTCCTTGAGGATTCCACTGAATGAAAGTGAAACAATGGAAAGGGAAGGGGGCAATATTCAAACGCTTGTGATCTATGTTGCTGGACATGGATACAACACGGCACGGTAAGGACACGGCAGCACGAACACAACATCTATTTTGGTGTGCAATAGTGATTTTGGAGTGTCCAGGTTGTGCCAGTACATGTCTGATATGTGTGCAACACGACATGGCCCAGATTTTTGTAGTGTCCGTGCTTCCTAGCTTGTGATTTTCAATAGGGAGGACCAATATATGGTTGTACCAGTGTTATTTAAGTTAAGAATCTGGATGGTGCATGATACTATGCAGTTATAACTAGAATGCATACCAGTATGGTAAGAAAGCAGGATCCTTGGACGGTTGTGCTTGTTGGGGAAAGTAAATTCAACATCTAACCTTGGATCAGCAGTCCACATGGCAATTTTTTTACAAATGTTTGGGTCTGCCCTACATGAATCCCTCTTTCCATTCAACTCTATTAAGGGTCATTTCCCCTTTTGATTAGCCTTCCTTCAGTACAAGTTTGTATCTGCAAACCCAGTCTAGCATTTTCCTCGGTTATAATCCTATAACACCTAACTGCACATCCATCATTATTCCTATTTTGATCTTAAAATATAGTTGTCACTCTAATTTTTTGTTCAATACATTCTTTTGGGAATGAACAAGAGAAGGCAATTTCTTGAAGCTCTTTGCTTTTCTTTTCCTCACTGTCCTTAGTACTCTTTGGTTTGTGCTTTTCTCCAAGGACAATGAGGAAATGGACTAGGATTGAGTTAAGCCATTCCTTTCCCCTTTTTGGTTACCGAGAGAAACTAAATGAGAAACAGGAGACACTCCAAGCTATGCTTTCTTGTAGTAAATGAAGCTTTTTCTGCCTTGAAGTCAGGGTTCCATTGTTTTTGCAAGGACAAGTGCTGGAAATTATTTTGCACACACAAATATATTTTCTGATGACTTATTCAGTTGAAAAGATCATGAACTAGAGAACATTTGTCCACGATCTCAAGTTTGTTAAAAAATGGTTTTTCCATTTTTCGGCCAAAAGTTCGGGAAGACAAAACCTATGGCTGTGTTTGGATGGTGTTTTGAACAACACATTCTACATTTAAATGTAAAAGCAAAAGAAAAAAGTGTTTGGCTGTAGCTACTACCGATGCTGCTTTAATTCTTTTTCTCAAACCAACTTTAAAAAACAGTTTTTAGAGAGCATGAAAAAGTTCTTTCTCAAAAAATTCTCTCTCCACTTCCCCGGGCTCCTTGAGACCCTCCCCTTCTCCTCCTATGCTCCTCCTCTCTAGAGGAGATCAACTGTTCCACTTATTCTGTCCCTGTCTCCCCTAATAGCTTGGTGGGTCCCGCCGATGTTAAAACACACACACACACAGACACAAGGGGACATGGAATGAGACTGAATAAGTGGGACAACATATCTGCTCTTCCTCCTCTCCACTTTTTCGAGCTCCCCGTTGCCTCCCCTTCTTTTTCTCCATCCCGTGCCTCCGAGACGACGACCTCAACGACATCCTCTGCATCGACAACGACGACGATCTCTGAGACGAGATTAGATCGCCGGATCGACGAGGCCGAGCTCTCCCTCCTCAAGAGCTCCCTGAAGACCCTCGAGGAGTCGGCATACGCTGACGGAGGCAGAGGGTTTTGAAGGAGGAGTTGCGAAAAAGAGGAGCATCTCCGACGAAGATGGTTATGACCTGCTTCCACCCGTCTGTGTGTGCGTTTTATGAGAGATGTAGGTGGTAATGGTTTTCAAAAGAGCCAAGTTATGACCCTAACTAAATTTTGCTCTTCGAAACAGGCAATGGACCTCTACCTCGAGGCATGCTCAAAACTTGTTGAAATCATGAGGTCATGCCTAAAAGAATCGGCCTCTGCGTGAAGCTAATGCCGATGAATTCTCTTTTAAATCTTCTTTCGGTTATTCTTTTGATGCATGCCCATTTCTTCTTCTATTGTAATGTATATTGTGTTTCCGGCTTATATGTTACCATCTTTTACTGTAAAAACCGTTCGTATTTTTCTAAAAATTATTTTTTAATTTTTTTACCAAACACAATCTTTAATTTTTGTTTTTTTAAAACCATTTTTTAGATGAAAGTAACCAAACTCAAACTCAGAAACTGTATGCCCAGAAAACAACTTTATAACATCTTCTCTGAAAATTGTTTTCAAAACAAAATTTCAGAAAACCTATCCAAACGGACACTAAATTATTAGGGTGAGAAAGTGAATCCTTGGGGTAGGTAGGGAATCATTTTCTCTTATTTTTATTTTCTTTGGAAACTAAGGTTCTATTTGGTTGTAAATTTAAACTCTGTTTTCGGAGTGTAAAGGCCCATGTGGAGAAAAGTAGCGTTTGGCTGCAGCAGCAGAACAATTTTCTGATTTTTTTCTCTTATAAAAAATAGCGTTTAAACGCTGTTTTGGGAGTGGATGAAAAAACCCATTTTCTGGGTGCTCTCTCAAAAAAAAAATTGTTTTCAAAACTCTCTCTCTCCGCGCACTCTGCTTCTCCATCTTCTCAGAAACCCTAGAGAGGGAGGATCACTGTGCTCTCTCTCTCTCTCTCTCCCCTCTCCGAGACTACCTCCTCTAAGAAACCCTAGCAGGAGGAGCACCGGCGGGCTCAACCACCGTGCTCCGCCGACGTCAAGCACTTGGTCTCTGCGGAGGTCGACCTCGAGCTTGACTGCTCCGCCGCGAACTGGTGGAGCAGCTGCGGGCTCGACCACCGTACTTGATCGCTCCGCCGCGAACCGCGAACTGGATTGGGCCAGTCGGCGACCGGCAAGGCTCGCTGCGGCTAAATATCAGCCGTGGAGTTGTGCACTGGACACGGGGAAAACACGGTGGTGGACGGGGTCAGATCTGGACACGGTGTCGAATTTGGGGTTGATGTGTCCTTGTGTCGGACAATGGGGGTTGAAAAATTGTATTGGATTTTGTAACTATATTGTACATTGGAAATGAAGAAATGTACACGTAGGGAAAGGACCCAGAGGCTGGACATGAAAATTATGGACACAACACATTCATAATTATTTTATAAAATTTTATTAAAAATTTATTTTCTGAATTTTTTTACCAAACAAAATTTTTAACTTTTGTTTCTTAAAGCAATTTTTCAGATGAAAGTAACCAAACGCAAAGTCATAATCTCTATATCCAGAAAATAATTTTACAACCTCTTTGAAAACAATTTTCAGAACAAAATTTCGGAAAAACCTATCCAAAGGCCCTATATGTTTCTCCTCCTTGACATTTTCATCTCCCAATTTCCATGCACCCATTGGAAAATGGAAATGAAAGAAAATAAATAAGAAGTCATCTCCTTCTCTCTCTGTCAGACAACTGAAATCATTCATTATAAGTGGTATCGGTATACCTAGTAAGAAAGTGCGAGGTAGGAGACTAGAAGCTAAGTGAAAGCAAAAATGCTGGTTTGGGGCTTTGTGATTATGAATGATGCTAGCTTGTGCTCTTACTTGCTGTTGGCGATCATTTATATCACTATTTCTTGTATGGTCCACATTGAGTACACAAAACAAGATCACTATCCATACAATCTGATGGATACATCTCAGGAGCAAATGCAACTACCAGTTCTCTTACATTGAAGACTGTGTTAATCTATACCTTCTAATATAGGATTCGCTGGTCACTGATTGTTTTGTGCTTCTTCATATGCTTTTGCTTACGGTCAAAGTTCTTAATATTGGCAGGTATTCAAATATTTCTTCACTGAAATGTCTTTTTTGACCTTTCTGAAAAGTGGGTGATAACTTTATATTTGAGTTATGAAGTGATGATTTACATATTATTGTTTGTTTGGAGTTGAGATTCATTGATACTCTATAGATAGTTGCTGAAATGGGATCAACTTTATTACATTTTGTTTGTTCTTTTAATACAGAAAAAACAATTCTTTGACCCAGGTTGTTCTGTGTTTACGATTTGTGGTCAATTCAAATATTCTAGGATCTTATGGGATTGCTGCTTATTCCTTTTTTTTCTTTGTTTTAGACTCTTGAACAGAGGGTAGAGACTTTGGAGCGAGAGCTTGATTCTGCAATTGCAGCAGCAGCTCGTGCGCGTACAGAGAAACGACAGGCTGAAGCAGCTCACAGGGCTGCTGAATTGCGTGTACAGGACGTTACGAGTGAACTTGAGAACACTACAAGTACGTCTGCTAAGACTTCCATTTGACTTATAATACCTACATGGTCACCAGGGAGACGAGTCCATCTGGCTCTAACTTGTATCGTGCCGCAAATATTATTGTTATTTCCCTTGAGTACTATTTTTTCATCTTCTACTAGATTCTTTCTTGCGTAGGGGAAGTTAAAGGGCTGTTCCTAGCAAGGTTGTGAAAAGCGCCAAGTGCTAGGCGGGCGGGCACCAGCCGCCTAGCCCGCCTCCTAGGTGGCCGCCTAGATATTGGCAGTTCAAAAAATAAAAATAAATCCAAAAAACCTATTGAAAATTGTAGAAAAAGTCCATAAAATCCAAAAACATGCATAGCTGGGCGTCGGGGTGGGGGGGGGGGGGGGGGGGGGGGGTGCGCTAGGCGGGCGGCTAGGGGACATCGGGCGAGCACCAAGCGCCTAGGCGGCCGCTAGACTGCCTTTTAGAACAGTGGTTCCTAGTAGTATGAGCTTAAGGAACGTCTCCTTACCTGCAAACCTGGGTACTAAATTCTATGCCCATGCTCTGTAGCCCATAGTTGCCTTGGCCATGAAATGGCATGCACGAGTCCCATAAAACCCATTCGCTGAGGAGTTTCTCAGTTATGTCTTGCTTCAATTGGAAAATGCTTGAACCATAATGGTGAAACTGTTGCTGTCACCTTAATGAAAAAACAAATCTGTTGGTTAACTATATTGAACAATAAAGACCAGAAAAAATAGTGATCATCATGATCACCATCAGAATTTGATTTACTTCCTATTAGCATGCACTAGTATACGGGTACAACTGTAATTTGAGAAAGTTCTGGAAAAAGATGAACCAAAAGTTTCACCAAAAGTTTCATCTTTGGCTATACAAAGGGCCTTTTTTATAAATACCAACTACTCCATTGAAAGATGAGGAATCTTTCTTGTCAACTCTCCTAGACCATCGATGAGCCTGTACTGGAGGGAAATGAGAAGACTGCATTTTGGAAATATTCATCTCCAAAAAAATATAGGTCAATGGGCCAATCGCAATACAGTTTTCATTGTCACTAATATATGTAAATTATAGCAAAATCATACATCCCATAAACAAGAAGTACACAATCTGTAACCCCCCATCACTAGGATTCTCAACTTTGCATATTTAACTGACAGTTTTGCCCTTTATCATCCTTAAAGGAAATTTTTAATGTATTAAACTTAAGAATATCTTTGCACACATGGTGTTCATTTTATGGCCAACCCATATTTCATGAACAAGTTCAAAAATAAAACTTTTAAAAGAGTGTTATAACAATAGCGAACCGCAAATATGTGCAGACATGTATGCATATGATGGAAACATAGCATGCGGATATCAATCTAAAGCAAAAAAATATAAGTATCGTTATTTGACTTCTTGTTTTTTGAGGTGAGGGGTTTCTACATGAACTATAATTTTTCTTGCAAAGTCAGGCTAACGGCAAGAATAAAAGACCAAAATACCCGTGGTAGTAATTATCCTAATATTGACTATTAATAACTAAAGTTAATAATAAAAAACTGAAATTATCCTAATTCTAACCTTAGTCTAAAACTAGTGTTTAAAACTCTAAAAAACACAATTTTGTTTTAGAAAAGGGGTTATTTAGTAATATGGTCTCATATAATATTGATATTAGGGTTTGGGTTTCCATAATGTCCAACATTAGGTTTGGGTCTCATATTCACTATTTCTATTACCAATATGGAGACCTCTGGAGACCCAAATCCTAATGTTGACATTATGGAGACCAAAACCCTAATATCAAATATACGAGATCCTATTACTAAATAACCCAAAAGAACTAACGCTAGCACCCAACATGACAATTCCCCCTCCTACTGCCCCCTCGCCGTCATCGGCGATCATTTGACATCCGTCTCATCACCTCTCAGCCCACGACGTCGATGGCTGCAGTTGCAGTAGCAACCGCAACCACGAGGGACGGTTGCGACTGTAGTCGCCTGGGGCAGGTGGGAGATGCGATGACGCCGGTTGGGGGCGAGTAGTTGTCGGATGCGAGGGGCAAGGACGGTGGTGAGGTGGGATTGGGGATGGTGGAGTGTTACAGTTTGGGTTCTTTTTAAAAAAAATTGTTTTGGTTTTTAAATTTGGATATTTAGGATTTAAGATTTAGAAGTAATTTCTTAATTGTTTAGGGGCAAAAAGTTCCAAATCCGTTCAGTTGACGGTATGTTAACCATTGGGGTAACTTGCAAGAACTTCATGGTATCAACTCACTTAAAAAGAGTTTATGGTATAAAGTTGCAAAAACTTAAAAGTTCATAGTATTTAATGCTAATTAGCCTTCTTGAGATTCCCAATTCCCCTATGTTCTTGATGTTGCAGATTAGCTTTCTTTGATACATTAACTGGATAGATAATAATCACTTTTATCTTTCGCATTGGTGGTGTTTGCAGAGGTGTTCAGGCTACATATGGAAGAGTTGCGGGCAAAACAGGAGGAAATCTCAAAGAAAGACCAGGAGATCAAACTATTGGAAGCTATTATTCAGACGTTAAGTAGAAATGACTCGGCATGACTTAACCAATGTCAATGACTAAGCTGTCATCAATGTATGTTTGTTCCCTATCTGTTTTCTTAATTTCATGTTCTAGATATTACTGAAGTTTAATTGATTGTTATTATTAAACTATATATGAGAAAAAAAATCACACTGATGCAATAGGAGACTTTGTAATTTGGGAAGTGTGTTCTACATGATTGTGTTGGAATTTTTCTTCAAAATTTCGAATTAAAATCTGCAATAAAATAAACTAAAAAAAGTTACCGGCCTTCGGGGAAGTCGCGTACGTAGCACTGCCATAAGAGTTAGTTCGGGTCTATGTGCAGACCGAATCCGAACTCCACCGGAATCTCGTTGCCGCGCACGACGTCGAAGGAGTGACCCCGACTAACTCGTAGGGCAGTGCTACGTGCACGACTTCCCGAAGGCCGGTAACTTTTAATTTAGTTTATTTTGTTGCAGATTTTAATCCGAAGTTTTGAAGAAAAATTCAACAATCTAAGTCTGGGTAAAACCTTTGGCTGCTAATCTGGCTTTATATTTTTCTATGGTACCATCGGTTCTAAGTTTTTTTAAAGATCCACTTACAACCTATGGGTTTGCTACCTAAATGAAGGTCTGCTAAAAATCAAGTATTGTTTTCCATAATGGAGTTATATTCATTAATAGCTTCTTTCCAGAAAGGGCATCAGGAGAGGATATGGCTTCTTCATAAGTTGGGATCACCCTCTATCAAAAATGTGAAGAATCCTTTCCTAAATTCTTTTTAATCCCTTATTTTTACTCCTTCTAGGTTCTATGACTTGTTCAGGTTGAGAACTAAGTACTGGATCATGAGAACTAGTAGATGGAGTAAGAGAAGGGTTTAAGGAAGATGAAGGAGTTCTATCCTTGAAGGAAAATATATTCTCAAAGTAAACTGCATCTCTAGCTTCTATAATTGTGTTATTAGAGATTTCATTTACTTCAGAATGGGTTATAAGAATCTATTGGCATTGCTATCTAGGACATATCCTATGAACACAACATCTACAGTCTTAGGTCCTATCTTCCTCTTTTTGGGTTCAGGAATTTCTACCTTAGCAGACACTCCAAACTTTGAGGTAATTAATCCTAGGGTTCGACCTTTCCATACTCATATGGTGTCTTATCATTAGTCTTACTGGGTATCCATTAAGGATATAACAGACAGACAAAATGGCTTCTCCCCAAATATTATCAGGGGCACCTGAGCTGAGAAGCATGTCATTGACCATATCTAATAGAGTGTGATTCTTTCTTTCAGCAACTCCATTGGATTGTGGTGAATAAGGAGCAATTATCTCATGAATAATTTCGTGCTCTTCACAGAAGTTACTCATTTCATTTGAGGTATACTCTCCACCACGATCTGATCTAAGGATCTTAATCTTTCTATCTGACTAGTTCTCAGCTTCAGATATATAGATCTTAAATCTGTCTAGAACTTCATCTTTCGTCTTAAGGAGATAGGTATAACAATAATTTGAATGATCATCAATAAAGTGAAAGTATTTTCTATCGTCTGGGTTAAAATCCTATTGGAGTCACAAACATCACTATAGATAACGTTCTAGGAGTTCAGAATCCCTATGGACAGATTTGAAAGGTAATATAGTGTGTTTGGCTTGAACACAAATCTCACATTTGTGTTCATCATCTATAGGAGTTTTAGGGATAAGATTTAAGTTCATTTCAGAATCCATTGTACTTCTGGCTATGATAGTTTGTTTACATGATCCCAGAAGATCGCAGTTCCTGTCATGGTAAAAACATATCCAGTTATGGATTTCACATCATGTGAATCAGTTACCCAATTTGTATCTGAGTAACCTTCTATGATATCATGGTGTCTAGAATAATGAAGTTTATAATCTAGAGTTCCTTAGATATCTAAATACTCTGTCCAATGTAGTTCAATGTGA
>JANAVB010037038.1:0-63258 GCA_029216955.1 Iris pallida
ATCTGGTGAAAGGGGGTGGATCTAACAAGGTTCGATTCTCTAGACGCGAGCGGTGACTAAATCTGGTAAAGGCGACGGTGCAACACTCGAGACGAGGAGGTCGACGAGGAAGCAGCGATGGTGATAGGTTGTCTTTGTCAGCGAGATGGCTCCGGGCAGCAGTTAGGGTTTCGGCGAGAAAAGGTGGCCAATGGCGATCGGTACTTTCGTAGCGGGTTTGAGGCTTCTTGGTGAGGCAGCTCCTGCGAGATGAGAACAACGACAGATAGCCGGACACGACAATAATGACATATATGAAAAATTAGGGCTAGAACTAGGGTTAGGGTTACCTAGGGTTGTTGGGTGTCATTCTGTACTGTATTGTGTCAGGGTGACACGAGACACAGGGGTATTTTGGGTGGACAAAGGAATGTACAGTCCTATATATTGGGGGACACAGGACACAACATGGTGGGGTGGACACAAGGAATGTCCGTGTCGGATACAAATATAAATGTAAAAAAAAGAATAATGGAATGACATGGACACGAGGACACAACAGCTAGGCTTCTAGATTAGGAAATAATCACTAATTAATGATCTATTTATAGCCATCAATAGGAAAGTCCTCGAATCTCTAGGCACATGGGCTAAGAGAATATTCCTGGAATATTTCAGACTAATCATGATTAGTCTAGTAATTCCAGAATGTTCCCACTAAGACTATGTGACTAGATATTTTATAATAGATTTCCTAAAATGACCAATCTTGTTAACGATATTAGCTAATAATAATTAATTTAATTCAAAAATATTATTTCAAATAATTGAAACTAATTAGTACAATCTTAATTAATTAGTTAGCAAATAAATTCCATTACGAAATCATACTTTTAATAAAATATTCCAATAAACCATTACTATTAAAATTATTAAATAAATCCTGAATGAATTATTTCAAAAATAATTAGAAAAATAATAAAATATTGGAAATAAATTTAAATCTGATTTATTTAGGAATAGAGGGGTTACACATGGGTTATGCACCTGCTTGTCCTGACCATGCGCTAGTCTGCTACGCATCCATGTGGTATATACGCCAGGTGTCATGCCCCGGTTTCGAAGAACCGTTCATACTCGCTAGGGCGTGATGCCGCATGAGCCTAGAACTGCGCTCGTGCAAGACAAATGGCTGAAATGGTCGATTAGAAGCTAAATGATCGAGTCACACAGAAGACATCAACGAAAAAGTAGAACAACAAAAGAAACACAAGTGTTAAAAATAAAATCAAAACTTTAGTGATAAGAACAGAAACATTACAAGGGGCTGGCTCTAGGCTAAGTTTACATTTGCTCAAGCTCACAATCTCTTTGAATACAAACGCTTAGCTCTCTCTCATCGCTCAATATAAATAATCCTATTTGTACATAGTTGGAAGAAGGCGATGTCCATAGATTATGTCATGTACAGGTGAAGTCTTCAACGTGGCCGCATACCTCGAAATGCCAAGGAACTCCACGCCTCAGAGCTTCAAAGTGAGCTCCACCTCGAATGAGTAAGTACATGTTACCTGTACATAAAACTAGTGGGGCCTTAGTACACAACCATACTGGTGAGTGAGCCCTTCGTCCACCCAAACAGAACCAACACGTTCATTTAATGAGTTCTCCATATGATTTTGGTTGTCTTTCTAATCCTGTATTATGATCAGTTCATTACATAAAAGTCTACTCGTGTTGCAATAATGTGTTCGTACTCGAAGGCCTTCTAACCGTTCTACCAAACTCATTTGTGCCAACATCGTGGTCGTGCCATAAGATCCGTTCATGTATCATCATCGAGGCCGTGTATCGCAACATAGTGTATTTTTACTCAATACTTGTCATACGGCCTTTCCCCCATTTTGTCATGGAAATGGCTTAATCATAGACTTATGAACTTAGTGTCAATGACTGAATTAGTGACACATCTCGTATCGAAGTATATTTTTCTGTTATAGCCAAATATTAGGCTTCAAACTCGTCTTGCATACCGTGTACACATTTATTGACTCATTTGTACCATGCATACACTTTTTGACTCATTTGTAGCATGCACACACTTCTTGACTCAATCTAAGGCATGTATGGGGATAGTCGCTCTTGTGCCAACTCATCTATATGGAAGGGTCACTAGCATCACAAGCTATCATGGACAAAAGCCAGGCTTAGACGGCGACCCTTTCAGTACGAGTAGCGAGCCCCACTGAAAGTTTTCGAATAATACATCTAAGTGTTGTATGCCAACACAACTATTTTCTTTTGCTCCTCCCAGGCCGAAGTCGGCACCATCTCTAGGTTACCGTTCGGGAAGTCATTTCTTGTGCACAAGTTGTCCGATGACCATGCAAGACTCACCTCAACTTACCGTCCTACACCATCGTTACTCATTCTAAGTAGTTTCATACTTTTCTTTCTTTTTGCAACACCCATTGTTTCATGGTCTGTATTGACGAGCTTCCATTATTTCAGGGATTGCCTTAGCGAGCTCCCATTGTTTCAGGGAGTGCCTTGGCATGCTACAGTTTTGAGAACTTTTTATTTATGTTACCATACATTTGACTCAACTCAAGAATGACTACTTGTTAGCCTCGTACATATTCAACTTGAACCAATCGTGTTCTATGTCGTGCCATTAATCAAATCTTACTCTATATGACAAGCCTTTGAAACCGTAAAAATGTGGCAATAAGTCGTAGGACCGTGCCTACCATGTCAAGCAAAGTGATAGTGTTAGTGTCAACACACTACCAAAATACTCTCATTTAGCGACGGCTTTTTAGCGACGGAATTTTTTTGTCGGTATTAGCGACCGTTTCATGGCCGCTCAGCGACGGATTACCGACTACACGCCTTTGCCATTTTTATTTTAATTTTAGGGGGATGAAAGGTCGCACATCCGTCGCTAGACTGTCGGTGATATAGCGACGAATTTATCGTCGTCGCTACACAGTCGATTATGTGGCGGGAATTGTGTAGAGAATTGGCGGGACATATCGTCGACGACTTAGCGACGGATATTCAGTCGGCACTTATCAAAACAGGCGACTGCTGGGCGACTGGTTTTCACCAGTCGCTAGTCCGTCGCTATAGATACGTACCAGACTTTAAATGAAACGACGGAGGGAACTTTTTGCATTCCCCCCAAATTCACTCTCTCTCCTCTCTCTCTCGCCGGTGTCGGCTTCGGTGATCAGCATCGGTGTCGTCGGCGGCGTCGGCGTCCTCTCCTCTCTCTCCCGAAGGTAACCCCCTCTCTCTCTCTCTCTCGTGGTATCGTATAGGGGCTGGGCGGCGCGCTTGGGGCTGGGTCGTCCGGGGCTTGGCAGCTGGCTTGGGTCGGGGGCTGGGCGGTGGGCTTGGGGCGGCGACGTCGGGGGCTGGGTGGCGGGCTTGGGGCTGGGGCGTCGGGGGCTGGGCGGCTGGCTTGGGTCGGGGTCTGGGCGGTGGGCTTGGGACGGGGGCATCGGGGTCTGGGAGGCAGGCTTGGGGTTGGGGCGTCGGGGGCTGGACGGGGGCGTCGGGGTCTGGGAGGCGGGCTTGGGGTTGGGGCGTCGGGGGCTGGGCGGCTGGCTTGGGTTGGGGTCTGGACGGTGGGCTTGGGACGGGGGCGTCGGGGTCTGGGAGGTGGGCTTGGGGTTGGGGCGTCGGGGGCTGGGCGGCTTGCTTGGTCGGGGTCTGGGCGGTGGGCTTGGGGCGGGGGCGTCGGGGTCTAGGAGGTGGGCTTGGGGTTGGGGCGTCGGGGGTTGGACGGCTGGCTTGGGTCGGGGGCTGGGCGGTGGGCTTGGGACGGCGGCGTCGGGGGCTGGGACTGCTGGCTTGGGGCGGGGGCATCGGGGGCTAGGCGGCTGGCTTGGGTCGGGGGCTGGGCGGTGGGCTTGGGGCGGCGACGTCGGAGGCTGGGCGGCTGGCTTGGGGCGTGTGCGTCGGGGCTATTTGCAACCAATGCACACCCATAAGCACTCTTCATATATATATATGCAACCGAACTACTGGGCGGTAGGCTTGGGGCGGCGGGCTTTGGTCGGGGGCGGCGGGTGGCTTTGCTTCTCAAATTCATCTGAGTTTATATATTAGCTAAATAATGTGTTATCCATATTGGGTGTTCCATTAGTTTGGTGGTGTTTGGATTAGTAAATGTGAATATATAAGGGGTTTGGATTCATGGTGTATATGTTCACTGTCTCAAAGACAGTGTGAGTTCTATCAGTTGTGTGCTTTTGTATAGATGTATATATCTATACATCTAGCTATGATATACATATGTATATGTGACAATCTCAGTTAGCGACGGACTAGTTACCGGTTAGCGACGGATATAGCTCCATTAATTGCATTAATCTACGGCACGACATGGTGATCATGACATAGTCCCTGCAGCCATTTGACTGGCGAGGCAGAAACTATGTTGCCGTAGATAAAGTTGCCTGTCCTCCGACCCTCATCCCTCAGCAATGATGATACGACAACCTATCACTATATCTTATATAGTAGTAGATGATGTCTTAGTATTACATTAGTGAGTTTATCTTGATTCTGTTACGTACGTCCTTCAGATACTAGATACGATAATGTTAACATATACTACACGATATATATACAGAATATAGATGATTCACACTAATGTATGCTAGAATAAATCTTGGGTTGTGTTCTGAGCCATCCGTTCTCACACTTAAAACACATAGGAATTAGTAGTGTGAGAGCGCCGGATAGAGTGAGAGCGCCGGAGGGGAGGAGGAGAGAGAGAGAGTAAAATGGTACGACATGGTGAAGTAGTACTGTATTTTGGCTCCAGTTCCAGCTCCATTTGATCTACGGTACGACATGGTGATCAGGACATAGTACCTACAGCCATTCGACTGGCGAGGCAGAAACTATGTAGCCGTAGATAAAGTTGACTGTCTTCCGACCCTCATCCCTCAGCAATGATGATACGACAACCTATCAATATATCTTATATAGTAGTAGATGATGTCTTAGTATTACATTATGTGAGTTCATCTTGATTCTGTTACATTCTTCAGATACTAGATACGATAAGAACATATACTACACCATATGTACAGAACATAGATGATTCACACTAATGTATGCTTGAATGAATCTTGGGTTGTCTTCTGAGCCATCCGTTCTCACACTTGGCAAAAAATCGAATTTTTTATACTTTATTGGCTTTCGAAAATGTACTCAAATTACATGATGGTTCCTTTAGTTGGCTTGCTTATGTTACAATTATATTATTTGTGACTATCGATCTTACCAGATGGCACCCATGACCCGAGGAGCGGTACGTCGTTTGAGAAAAACAGTGAATGATGAGGTGGCTCCTCCTACAGTTAAGGAGGAAGTGGCACCGGTTGCTAATGAGACCGAAAGTTCTATTCATCCAGCACCGGTAGCTAGTGAGACCGAGAGGACTATTCATGCAGTCCTTGCAAGGGACGACAGCTCTCCTCACGCCAAAAATCTCGCCTTTTCGAGGTGGTTGCGTGAACGTATCACTGAGCGTTTGCATGAGCAGCGTGGTTCTCGTTAGATATTAGTACTTATTTGTATTGGACTATTTGTATTGGGTTGTTTTTGTATTAGACTATTTGTATTGGACTACATATTTAGTTGTTTTTATATTAGACTATTTGTATTATCCATCGACCCTCATCCCTCGGCAATGATGATACGACAACCAACAAGAGAGAATACTCTGAGATATCCATCTGAGTATGACGTATACTCTGAGAGATCACATTTACAAGAATGATATCAGTAGTGGGATTGAGTGCTGGAGGAGATATTATCAGAGTATACGTCCTACTCAGATGGGTCTCTCACCGTTATTAATTTTTTCTGACGGCATGGTGGATGTGCTCCCTCAACAGATTCTTGCTCCGAGCCAAAACTTTGCCCCGGAGCTCAAGTGGACATCCTTGGTGTAGAGCTCGAGTGAGAGGTTCCTGACAGCATGGTGGTCTCCTTTGTCAAAGTTTCCGTGCTCATCCCATATTGGTTGTGGGACGAGCACGGATACTTTGACAAAAGAGACCACCATACTGTCAGGAACCTATCACTCGAGCTCTACACCAAGGATGTCCACTTGAGCTCCGGGACAAATTTTGGCTCGGAGCAAGAATCTGTTGACGGAGCACATCCACCATGCTGTCAGAAAAAAATAGTAATGGTGAGAGACCCATCTGAGTAGGACGTATACTCTGATAATATCCCCTCCAGCACTCAATCCTACTACTGATATCATTCTTGTAAAGGTGATCTCTCAGAGTATACGTCCTACTCAGATGGATCTCTCGGAGTATCCTCTCCAGTTGGTTGTGTTCTGAGCCATCCGTCCCAGGGATTTGATTCTGTATTTTGGCTCCAGCTCCATTTGCATTAATCTACGGTACGACATGGTGATCAGTACATAGTCCCTGCAGCCATTCGACTGGCGAGACAGAAACTATGTAGCCGTAGATAAAGTTGACTGTCTTTCGACCCTCATCCCTCGGCAATAATGATACGACAACCTATCACTATATCTTATATAGTAGTAGATGATGTCTTAGTATTACATTATGTGAGTTCATCTTGATTCTGTTACGTTCTTAAGATACTAGATACGATAAGAACATATACTACACCATATGTACAGAACATAGATGATTCACACTAATGTATGCTAGAATGAATCTTGGCTTGTGTTCTGAGCCATCCGTTCTCACACTTGAAGATAAATCGAATTAACGACGGATATTAGGTTACTCTTCAGGATAATTGATGTCTATTTTATATTAATTTGGTTTGGTCTATATAATTCTTGGATAATTGGCGTGCATTATATTCGTATGTACATATTTGGTCTATGTGATTCTTGGATAATTGGTGTGCATTATATATTAGTTTGGTTTATGCATATTTTTGTGAACAGGAAAAGTGCTGCAATTTTTTTCAAAAAAATTCTCAGTTACCGACGGACTAGTGACCGGTTAGCGATGGATATTTTTAGCTCCATTTGCATTAATCTACGGTACGACATGGTGATCAGGACATAGTCCCTGCAGCCATTCGACTGGCGAGGCAGAAACTATGTAGTCGTAGATAAAGTTGCCTGACATCCGACCCTCATCCCTCAGCAATGATGATACGACAACCAATCACTATATCTTATATAGTAGTAGATGATGTCTTAGTATTACATTAGTGAGTTTATCTTGATTCTGTTACGTTCTTCATATACTAGATACGATAAGAACATATACTACACCATATGTACAGAACATAGATGATTCACCCTAATGTATGCTAGAATGAATTTTGGCTTGTGTTCTGAGCCATCCGTTCTGATCAAGCATCTTCCTTCTCCTCTCATCCACCATGGCTCTGAACCAATCTGCTCCTCCCTACTTCCCTTCTTTTTATTTGACTCTCTCAGCCACATATGACATCCAGCTCAAGTGTAGAGTCGGGGGAGAAGAAGTGGACAGGAAGAGGAGGGGGAAGCAGCACAGCCGACGGCATGACCCGGAGGAAGTACATAGGTTTTCTTCAACAGCCGTAGGAGAACTATGAAAAAAACCTATGTACTTCCTCCGGGTCATGCCGCCGGCTGTGCTGCTTCCCCCTCCTCTTCCTGCCCACTTTTTCTCCCTCGACTCTACACTTGAGCTGGATGTCATATGTGGCTGAGAGAGTCAAATAAAAAGAAGGGAAGTAGGGAGGAGCAGATTGGTTCAGAGCCATAGTGGAGGAGATGAGAAGGAAGATGCTTGATCAGAATGGATGGCTCAGAACACAAGCCAAGATTCATTCTAGCATACATTAGTGTGAATCATCTATGTTCTTATCGTATATAGTATCTGAAGGACGTAACAGAATCAAGATGAACTCACTAATGTATGCTAGAATGAATCTTGGGTTGTGTTCTGAGCCATTCGTTCCGATACTTGGCAATTAAGTCATTCGACTGGTGAGACAGAAACTATAAGGCTACTTGCATGTTCTTCCAACTATAAATTACAAGATTACTACATTAGGTTACATATATCACTAACCTCATCGCGGCCAATGTTTACAGTCTTGGTCTCAACTGTCTTCGATTCTATGATCCCATGCTTTCAGAAAATAGACAACGCAGACTCCATGGAATAGAATGGCCTTACATGCAAATTGTCTGTGATTATGTATCTTTTCCCTCCTTTCACAAATACGCCATCCTTGTTGCCTCCAACTGCAACCCCCTCCCACGCAATATCCTCATCCATTGCCTTACCACAGGGACATCGAGCGCCAATAACCGAACTATACAGACGGTGAGTCTTGGTGTAGCACTCAAATGTGGGGCACCCGTAAATTTGCCGAGGTTTTAAATCATCGACATTGAGTTTTCAACCCTCACGTAGCCTTTCTGCTTCACTTCTAGGCTCGAGCAGCATCTTCTTGCAAGCTTCGATCACCAGATACTTAGTGTCAAGATTCTGGACGCTTTCGTAGAGCATGTCAACGCATCCTAGCGTCAATTTCCTGCCGAGGAAATTGACGCTAGGATGCGTTGACATGCTCTACGAAAGCGTCCAGAATCTTGACACTAAGTATTTGGAGACCGAAACTTGCAAGAAGATGCTGCTCGACCCTAGAAGTGAAGCAGAAAGGCTACGTGAGGGTTTAAAACTCAATGTCGATGATTTAAAACCTCGGTGAATTTACGGATGCCCCACATTTGAGTGCTACACCAAGACTCATCGTGATGAGGTTAGTGATTTGTTTAACCTAAGACATGGGATCATAGAATCGAAGACAGTTGAGACCAAGACTGTAAACATTATGTGCGCACTGAGGTTCTATACTACATGTTATGAGATCCTATACAATATATGTTAGTACATTTATGTCTCTAGCACAGTCCTTATAATGGTTAGTAACATTGGCCGGGTTCGAAGATTGTTTGCTTGATGCATTACACTAATGATAAATCTAGATTGTGACTCCATGAGCCGAGGTGGATTTATACTTAAGGTACGACATCTAATAGGATGATCAGGTGACCACGACATATGATTCCAAGACCAATATAGAGTTACAATAAGTAACTCAAATTGATAGCAGTATTGGGAGGATATGGAATCCCGAGACCATGTAATACTAGCCACCTCCTGTAAAACCCCTAAATTTCTACTAATTTTTTTATTTTATTAAATTTGCATGGATTTAAAATTTTGTATTGTACGCCACGTAGTCGTATTATACGTCGCGCACGAAATTTTATTTTTGCTCGACGAGTGCGAATATGTGCGAGCATACATATTTTAGAAAAATATTTTAATTATTATTTTATATTTTCAATAATTATTTTACTATCATTACCAAGTTGTTATTTTATTTCCTAAAAGCCTTCATTTATACAATTATTAAGAATAATTAATATTTTTATTGTATACTAGAAAAGCATAAGTATGAAAACATTTATTGTGCATACATATATATTTATTGGTTTATTTTAAATATAAATGTAATTTTCGAAATTATTATAATAATATTTTTGAAAACATATTTTGAATTTATTGTGGCATTTAAATTTTGATTTGATTTTATGGATCTATTTAAATAATTAAATATATATATTTGAAATTGATTTGATTTTAAACCAAGAATTTAATTGGATTCAAAATTTTGGATTTATATTGTAGTTGGATTTGGATTAGATTTGATTTGATTTATTGATTGATTTTAAATAAAGGATAGAATCTAAATTGGATTTGAATTAAATTTGGATTTGGATTTAGATTTGGATTTAATTGCTTTAAATTAAATTTGGAAATATCCAATTGGGTTTTAAAATATCCTAGTCCGTATCTAAGTGGGAATTCCCACATCCTATAAATATAGGCAGGTACTCTTCCACATTATTCATCTCCCACAAAATTTCTTCCACAAATTCTCCAACCATGGGGTGTGCCCCGTGTCCGTGTTCCATCGTCCCAAATTCTTATTCCAATTTTTACAATTACATTATATTATTTCCCGCGGTGTCGACAACCCCGACACATAATATCCCTATCCCTATTCTAACCCAGCCACTCGACCCAAGCCCCCACCAATACCAGTACCATCGTCGCTGTTCGTCGCCGTTTCCTCCGAACTTTCAGACACCCAAACCAGGCACCCCGACCACCAAATCCGACCACGCACCAACGCCAGCCACCACCGCTACTGACATCACCACCGTCACCGTAACCCAGACACGTCCTGCCACCTCCGCCACCGCCGATCGCGGCTGCGGAACTACCCGACACCCGATCAATACCGTCTCCGTGACCACCAGACCCACCACCACACCCCCAGCAAGAAAACCCAGCCTGTCCCTGGCCAACCCAGGCCGGCGATCACCTCGACACCACCACCATTATCAACAACAGAACCAAAAACCACCAAAAAAATTTAGAACCCTAACCTAAAGCTTACCTCCGTCGACGCCGGACCAGCCCATCCGCCGAGCGCTCAGCCGCCCACGGCGAGCACCGCGCGTCGACCTGACCCGCGACGAACCCCCGAGACCGCTCCCTTCCTCCTCGGCCGTCCGACCCATCTCCTCCGGCTTGTCGCTCCTCGCCAGCCTTCGGCGTGGTCGCCCGTCGTCGTGCCTTTCCCAGCTCCTACCGCCGCTCGCCCAGCCGCTTGCTGGAGCTAACGTCGGCGAGCCCGAGCTCCGCCGTAGTCAGGAACCCTCTCCGACTTTCCCTCTCTCCTCTGCCGCCTTCTTCCCTCCGTTGCCGCCCGCTGTCGAGCTCCCAACCGCCGCAGCGTGCAGCCCGGTCGCCGCCCTTCCGCCGCTCACCCCTCCGATCAACCACTCTCTGAGCTGCGCGCCCCGACCACCGAGCCCCGGCGAGATTTCCGCCCTCTCCCCGAGACCCTTGTCGCCGGCGTCCACCTCCGCTCGAATCCTCACCCTCCGCCACCGGAAACCCGCCGATTCCGCAGCCCTAGTCGCCGTCCCCACCACATAGCCTCCTTCCTCCTCCCAGATCCGCCGTTGAAACCAGCGAGTCCGCCTCGAACGACGGCGGCGGAAAAACCCACTCCGATCGCCCCATGGCAGAACCCTTGCGCGCCAGCCTCGTCGAGCCGCGTCGAGCTCCGCCTGGAGCCGCACCCTTCCGCAGCTCCCTTCAACCCCGCCGTGGCCCGAGCTTCTTCCGCCGCCCCCAGCTCCTCCCTTCCCTCTCTCTCAATTCCCTTACTTACTTTCTCTCTCCCCCTCTTCCTGAGAGAACAGGATTGATTTTTGCCGTTATTTTAATTAATTTATTTAGCTTTTTTTTTTTTTTGCTTTTGAGTGTTATCGTTTATTATTATTATTATTATTATTATTATTATTATTATTATTATTATTATCATTATTAATAGTTTTATTATTATTATCATTATTATTATCATAATTCTTATTTCATTTTTATTATTATTATTGTTTTGTCATATTTAAAGACTTTTGAGATTTTTATATTATTGGTATGATTTAATATATAGGATATTGAAATATTTTGTCATAATTAATATTAGTAGTAATTTTTGGTAATTTTATAAAATAAGTATAGGAATATAATTATAAAAATTATTATTTCCAGTTAATTTACCTATAGCTCTTTGAATTATAAATTCTCTATCTTGCAAAATTTAGTTATAGTCTAAATTTATTTTTAACAAATAAATATATAAGTTATGATTGTAACCATAAAAATGATTTCTCCGTATTTTCGTACATATATTTTGATGAGGTTCAAAATTTTTACAAACTATTTTCAAGTATATTTTTACTAATAAAATATAGTTTTCAAGGATTATAAATAGTTTTCCAAAATTGTATATATATATTAATAATTCTTCACTTCGATTATCCTTCTGCCCACGACTCCTATTCCTTCGCCAACCATAGACTTCCTTATGTCCACCCTAACTGATTTGACCTTTCTGGACTCAATGACACGATCCGTGTCACCATCCGTGGTCACCTTGCATAGTTGTTGTACAGAAGTTGCAGATCGTGCCACCATGATTATCGCAGCAAAGCAGGCGCTCTACCAGGCAAGACACCTTGCCATTAGCTTTTTAATTATTTTTAGCTCATATTTCATGCATGTCTATTATTTTCTTTATAAACTGTGATACATGGCATAACTGTTCTTTTATATTTCCTACTTGTATTATTTTTCTTACAAATTAAACCTAGATTTAAGGGACCACCTTGTGTGTCGCATTCATTGGCCTTGACACGTTGTAAACACGAAGTTGTGTGTCGCATATAGAATACGGAAGTGCATGATTGGCTGGCCACCAGTACGTACAAGCCGTGCGATAGGAATAACCGCTAATAGAGGTTGTATGCTAGTTTGACTTAGCGGTTATAGTGGTTTGTGTTGTGGATGCAACACAGTAGGCATTGGGCGGGGAGGATAATTCCTTAGCGTATGGGCTTCGATGCACTTCTCTTGTGACCCGGACTCTCCGCTGGAGATACGGGGTTGATGACACATGCTTTTCTTGCGGGGGCCTCTGGTGCCCAAGAGGGGACTACGTCGATCCTATTCAGCCAGGGCCCATGCGTAGGAAGGATTGTTCTTAGCTACATTTCACTTAGAATGGTAGACTACCCTATCCGTTAGGTACGAGTACTTTTGGTTTGGGTACTTGTATTTGACCGTGGCTTGGAACAATAACTTGTCGCGGATTAGTTCGTCACATCTTGTCCTTGTTTGGTTGTAGGTGTGACTTACTACTTTGATGAGAAGGTATTGAACCTTGTTGGGGTCCGGATACCATATCGGATTCTTAGCATGGGAAGATACGTCGCCGTGAATTAGTTTACCATCTTCTGTCCTTGTTTGGTTGGGAGGATGGTACGCTCGTTCAGTAGGTGCGTATTGGAACATGTTATAAATTTGATTTACTTATTTATTGAGCAATATTTATTCTGTTTATATGGCATGCTATGATGTGTCTTGTTACGTCCCTCTGAGGACCTAGTTGTCTTGCCAGGTGTGTGCTATTGTCTTTCGCATGTGCTTTCGCTCTAGCCGTGTTCATTGCCATTTCCTCGAGGATGATTGCTTTTTGGTCGTCTTCTCTTCGCTCGCCACTCATTTCATTTTCTATGTACTTTTTTTTATTTTGTTGGAAGTGAATTTGTCTCCGCCCAACATATTATATCAAGACAAATTTATTCTCATTATATGATCTTTTATTCATTTATTCTGTGTGTATGAGATTAGTTATGGTTCTACTGCATTTTACAGCTTATGTATTTATACGAGGCTTCCATATATTGGAGTATACTTCGTATGAATACAGCTGACATGTCCACGTTCCTAGTCCTACATATTTTGGGACTGGGGCGTTACATGTTTTTGTGGTGGCCCATGCAGGTCAACATAAATTGTTTGGTTACTTTACCGTACCAAGTAAGCCTGCGTATAGGATTAGAAGTCTAGGATCTCATCCACATACTTGACCATTTCCTTTGATTTATCTACCGTTGACTCATCAATTGCATCTTGTTTGCTTCCTTCCGTCCCTATTCTTATCTTCCCTTCGTGCTTGCTAGAGTTTGACCCTACTAGTTGGTTGTCCCAAAACACCCTTAGTTTAATTCTTTAAGTTGGGTAGAATACCCCACGACCTAACATGCCCTTGACCATTAAGGGAATACGAATAGTATCGTCTAGACCATAGAGACTATAGGAATTCAACCCATTAGGTCAACCAAGCCTTGGTCAATAAAACCGTAGAATGACGGTATAGGAATAAACAAGACTTAGATTCTTACGACTCTTAGACTATTCATATTGTTTTATTCATCTACCATCGTGCCTATAATTTTTACCGTCTAAACTAAGGATGCTAATATAGCCTAGTTTTTGCAAGCTAAATTCTTTTTATCAAGCTTGTTCATGACATAAGTTATTGGAGGCCTCCACTAACAGATTGTCTAATCAGAACCGGTGCATAATGGTCTGATCAACCGAGTGCACTTTGGTTAGCTTTTGTCTATTACTCTACACGGATGGAAACATAATTAAACGCGGCCCTTACAATCCATCCACGACTGCCTTGACAATTCCTTTGGAATTCTTTTCGGTCGTCTTTGAATCACGTACTCGTATTCGATACGATCGCCTTTTGAACCCCTTAATGCTTTCGCCTTCACCTATTCTAGAAGGATGAACGCGTTAGACTAGTATCTCCTCTAGCCCTTCTATCGATAATGACCATTATCACTCTATGTTGCTACTCGTCCTTTCTCGGCCCTATCATGACCTTCCAATTCACTTAATATAGGAGTGAAATCTAATTCGTTCTCTAAAATCGTGCCCTCAAGAGACCATAACTTTAAGGCCTCTAATTTATTTTATTTGAACCTATACTATTCTTTATTACGCGTAATCTTAAACATCTCATTCTCGCGTTAATCCATGACTATCTTCGCCTTATTGAAATCACGACGCTAATGCAAGTTTTCATTAAAACGTCGTTCCTTTATCTTGATTTGACTATGCTTCCTTATCGATACCCCCTTGTGCCTTTCACCCCCCTCCTAATTCTTAATTTCGAGGACGAAATTCTTTTAAGTTGGGTAGGATGTAAAACCCCTAAATTTCTACTAATATTTTTTTTATTAAATTTGCATGGATTTAAAATTTTGTATTGTACGCCACGTAGTCGTATTACACGTCGCGCACGAAATTTTATTTTTGCTCGACGAGTGCGAATATGTGCGAGCATACATATTTTAGAAAAATATTTTAATTATTATTTATATTTTCAATAATTATTTTACTATCATTACCAAGTTGTTATTTTATTTCCTAAAAGCCTTCATTTATACAATTATTAAGAATAATTAATATTTTTATTGTATACTAGAAAAGCATAAGTATGAAAACATTTATTGTGCATACATATATATTTATTGGTTTATTTTAAATATTAATGTAATTTTCAAAATTATTATAATAATATTTTTGAAAACATATTTTGAATTTATTGTGGCATTTAAATTTTGATTTGATTTTATGGATCTATTTAAATAATTAAATATATATATTTGAAATTGATTTGATTTTAAACCAAGAATTTAATTGGATTCAAAAATTTGGATTTATATTGTAGTTGGATTTGGATTAGATTTGATTTGATTTATTGATTGATTTTAAATAAAGGATAGAATCTAAATTGGATTTGAATTAAATTTGGATTTGGATTTGGATTTAATTGCTTTAAATTAAATTTGGAAATATCCAATTGGGTTTTAAAATATCCTAGTCCGTATCTAAGTGGGAATTCCCACAACCTATAAATATAGGCATGTACTCCTCCACATTATTCATCTCCCACAAAATTTTTTCCACAAATTCTCCAACCATGGTGCGTGCCCCGTGTCCGTGTTCCATCGTCCCAAATTCTTATTCTAATTTTTACAATTACATTATATTCTTTCCCGCGGTGTCGACAACCCCGACACATAATATCCCTATCCCTATTCTAACCCAGCCACTCGACCCAAGCCCCCACCAATACCAGCACCATCGTCGCTGTTCGTCGTCGTTTCCTCCGAACTTTCAGACACCCAAACCAGGCACCCCGGCCACCAAATCCGACCACGCACCAACGCTAGCCACCACCGCTACTGACATCACCACCGTCATCGTAACCCAGACACGTCCTGCCACCTCCTCCACCGCCGATCGCGGCTGCGGAACTCCCCGACACCCGATCAACACCGTCTCCGCGACCACCAGACCCACCACCACACCACCAGCAAGAAAACCCAGCCTGTCCCCGGCCAACCCAGGCCGGCGATCACCTCGACACCACTACCATTATCATCAACAGAACCAAAAACCACAAAAAAAATTTAGAACCCTAACCTAAAGCTTACCTCCATCGACGCCGGACCAGCCCATCCGTCGAGCGCTCAGCCGCCCACGGCGAGCACCGCACGTCGACCTGACCCGCGACGAACCCCCGAGACCGCTCCCTTCCTCCTCGGCCGTCCGACCCATCTCCTCCGGCTTGTCGCTCCTCGCCAGCCCTCGGCGTGGTCGCCCATCGCCGTGCCTTTCCCAGCTCCTACCGCCGCTCGCCCAGCCGCTTGCTGGAGCTAGCGTCGGCGAGCCCGTGCTCCGCCGTAGTCAGGAACCATCTCCGACTTTCCCTCTCTCCTCCGCCGCCTTCTTCCCTCCGTTGTCGCCCGCTGTCGAGCTCCCAACCGCCGCAGCGCGCAGCCCGGTCGCCGCCCTTCCGCCGCTCACCCCTCCGATCAACCCCCCTCTGAGCCGCGCGCCCCGACCACCGAGCCCCGGCGAGATTTCCGCCCTCTCCCCGAGACCCTTGTCGCCGGCATCCACCTCCGCTCGAATCCTCACCCTCCGCCACCGGAAACCCGCCGATTCCGCCGCCCTAGTCGCCGTCCCCACCACGTGGCCTCCTTCCTTCTCCCAGATCCGTCGTTGAAACCAGAGAGTCCGCCTCGAACGACGGTGGCAGAAAAACCCACTACGAACGCCCCATGGCAGAACCCTTGTGCGCCAGCCTCGTCGAGCCGCGTCGAGCTCCGCCTGGAGCCGCACCCTTCCGCAGCTCCCTTCAACCCCGCCGCGGCCCGAGCTTCTTCCGTCGCTTCCAGCTCCTCCCTTCCCTCTCTCACTTCCCTTACTTACTTTCTCTCTCCCCCTCTTCCTGAGAGAACAGGATTTATTTTTGCTGTTATTTTAATTAATTTATTTAGCTTTTTTTTTGCTTTTGAGTGTTATCGTTTATTATTATTATTATTATTATTATTATTATTATTATTATCATTATTAATAGTTTTATTATTATTATCATTCTTATTATCATAATTCTTATTTCATTATTATTATTATTATTATTGTTTTGTCATATTTAAAGACTTTTGAGATTTTTATATTATTGGTATGATTTAATATATAGGATATTGAAATATTTTGTCATAATTAACATTAGTAGTAATTTTTGGTAATTTTATAAAATAAGTATAGGAATATAATTATGAAAATTATTATTTCCAGTTAATTTACCTATAGCTCTTTGAATTATAAATTCGCTATCTTGCAAAATTTAGTTATAGTCTAAATTTATTTTTAACAAATAAATATATAAGTTATGATTGTAACCATAAAAATGATTTCTCCGTATTTTCGTACATATATTTTGATGAGGTTCAAAATTTTTACAAACTATTTTCAAGTATATTTTTACTAATAAAATATAGTTTTCAAGGATTATAAATAGTTTTCCAAAATTGTATATATATATTAATAATTCTTCACTTCGATTATCCTTCTGCCCACGACTCCTATTCCTTTGCCAACCATAGACTTCCTTATGTCCACCCTAACTGATTTGACCTTTCTGGACTCAATGACACGATCCGTGTCACCATCCGTGGTCACCTTGAATAGTTGTTGTACAGAAGTTGCAGATCGTGCCACCATGATTATCGCAGCACAGCAGGCGCTCTACCAGGCAAGACACCTTGCCATTAGCTGTTTAATTATTTTTAGCTCATATTTCATGCATGTCTATTATTTTCTTTATAAACTGTGATACATGGCATAACTGTTCTTTTATATTTCCTGTTGTGTATTATTTTTCTTACAAATTAAACCTAGATTTAAGGGACCACCTTGTGTGTCGCATTCATTGGCCTTGACACGTTGTAAACACGAAGTTGTGTGTCGCATATAGAACACGGAAGTGCGTGATTGGCTGGCCACCAGTACGTACAAGCCGTGCGATAGGAATAACCGCTAATAGAGGTTGCATGCTAGTTTGACTTAGCGGTTATAGTGGTTTGTGTTGTGGATGCAACACAATAGGCATTGGGCGGGAAGGATAATTCCTTAGCGTATGGGCTTCGATGCACTTCCCTTGTGACCCAGACTCTCCGTTGGAGATACGGGGTTGATGACACATGCTTTTCTTACTGGGGCCTCTGGTGCCCAAGAGGAGACTACGTCGATCCTATTCAGCCAGGGCCCATGCGTAGGAAGGATTGTTCTTAACTACATTTCACTTAAAATGGTAGACTATCCTATCCGTTAGGTACGAGTACTTTTGGTTTGGGTACTTGTATCTGACCGTGGCTTGGAACAATAACTTATCGCGGATTAGTTCGTCACATCTTGTCCTTATTTGGTTGTAGGTGTGACTTACTACTTCGATGAGAAGGTATTGAACCTTGTTGGGGTCCGGATACCATATCGGATTCTTAGCATGGGAAGATACGTCGCCGTGAATTAGTTTACCATCTTCTGTCCTTGTTTGGTTGGGAGGATGGTACGCTCGTTCAGTAGGTGCGTATTGGAACATGTTATAAATTCGATTTACTTATTTATTGAGCAATATTTATTCAGTTTATATGGCATGCTATGATGTGTCTTGTTACGTTCCTCTGAGGACCTGGTTGTCTTGCCAGGTGTGTGCTATTGTCTTTCGCAGGTGCTTTCGCTCTAGCCGTGTTCATTGCCATTTCCTCGAGGATGATTGCTTTTTGGTCGTCTTCGCTTCGCTCGCCATTCATTTCATTTTCTATGTACTTTTCTTTATTTTGTTGGTAGTAGATTTGTCTCCGCCCAACATATTGTATCAAGACAAATTTATTCTCATTATATGATCTTTTATTCATTTATTCTGTGTGGATGAGATTAGTTATGGTCTACTGTATTTTACAGCTTATGTATTTATACGAGGCTTCCATATATTGGAGTATACTTCGTATGAATACAGCTGGCATGTCCACGTTCCTAGTCCTACGTATTTTGGGACTGGGGCGTTACATGTTTTTGTGGTAGCCCATGCAGGTCAACATAAATTGTTTGGTTACTTTACCGTACCAAGCAAGCCTGCGTATAGGATTAGAAGTCTAGAATCTCATCCACATACTTGACCATTTCCTTTGATTTATCTACCGTTGACTCATCAATTGCATCTTGCTTGCTTCCTTCCGTCCCTATTCTTATCTTCACTTCGTGCTTGCTAGAGTTTGACCCTACTAGTTGGTTGTCCCAAAACACCCTTAGTTTAATTCTTTAAGTTGGGTAGAATACCCCACGACCTAACATGCCCTTGACCATTAAGGGAATACGAATAGTATCATCTAGACCATAGAGACTATAGGAATTCAACCCATTAGGTCAACCAAGCCTTGGTCAATAAAACCGTAGAATGACGGTATAGGAATAAACAAGCCTTAGATTCTTACGACTCTTAGACTATTCATATTGTTTGATTCATCTACCATCGTGCCTATAATTTTTACCGTCTAAACTAAGGATGCTAATATAGCCTAGTTTTTGCAAGCTAAATTCTTTTTATCAAGCTTGTTCATGACATAAGTTATTGGAGGCCTCCACTAACAGATTGTCTAATCAGAACCGGTGCATAATGGTCTGATCAACCGAGTGCACTTTGGTTCGCTTTTGTCTATTACTCTACATGGATGGAAACATAATTAAACGCGGCCCTTACAATCCATCCACGACTGCCTTGACAATTCTTTTAGAATTCTTTTCGGTCGTCTTTGAATCACGTACTCGTATTCGATACGATCGCCTTTTGAACCCCTTAATGCTTTCGCCTTCACCTATTCTAGAAGGACGAATGCGTTATACTAGTATCTCCTCTAGCCCTTCTATCGATAATGACCATTATCACTCTATGTTGCTACTCGTCCTTTCTCGGCCCTATCATGACCTTCCAATTCACTTAATATAGGAGTGAAATCGAATTCGTTCTCTAAAATCGTGCCCTCAAGAGACCATAACTTTAAGGCCTCTAATTTATTTTATTTGAACCTATACTATTCTTTATTGCGCGTAATCTTAAACATCTCATTCTCGCGTTAATCCATGACTATCTTCGCCTTTTTGAAATCACGACGCTAATGCAAGTTTTCATTAAAACGTCGTTCCTTTATCTTGATTTGACTATGCTTCCTTATCGATACCCCCTTGTGCCTTTCACCCCCTCCTAATTCTTAATTTCGAGGACGAAATTCTTTTAAGTTGGGTAGGATGTAAAACCCCTAAATTTCTACTAATATTTTTTTTATTAAATTTGCATGGATTTAAAATTTTGTATTGTACGCCACGTAGTCGTATTATACGTCGCGCACGAAATTTTATTTTTGCTCGATGAGTGCAAATATGTGCGAGCATACATATTTTAGAAAAATATTTTAATTATTATTTTATATTTTCAATAATTATTTTACTATCATTACCAAGTTGTTATTTTATTTCCTAAAAGCCTTCATTTATACAATTATTAAGAATAATTAATATTTTTATTGTATACTAGAAAAGCATAAGTATGAAAACATTTATTGTGCATACATATATATTTATTTGTTTATTTTAAATATTAATGTAATTTTCAAAATTATTATAATAATATTTTTGAAAACATATTTTGAATTTATTATGGCATTTAAATTTTGATTTGATTTTATGGATCTATTTAAATAATTAAATATATATATTTGAAATTGATTTGATTTTAAACCAAGAATTTAATTGGATTCAAAAATTTGGATTTATATTGTAGTTGGATTTGGATTAGATTTGATTTGATTTATTGATTGATTTTAAATAAAGGATAGAATCTAAATTGGATTTGAATTAAATTTGGATTTGGATTTAGATTTGGATTTAATTGCTTTAAATTAAATTTGGAAATATCCAATTGGGTTTTAAAATATCCTAGTCCGTATCTAAGTGGAAATTCCCACATCCTATAAATATAGGCAGGTACTCCTCCACATTATTCATCTCCCACAAAATTTCTTCCACAAATTCTCCAACCATGGTGCGTGCCCCGTGTCCGTGTTCCATCGTCCCAAATTCTTATTCCAATTTTTACAATTACATTATATTCTTTCCCGCGGTGTCGACAACCCTGACACATAATATCCCTATCCCTATTCTAACCCAGCCACTCGACCCAAGCCCCCACCAATACCAGCACCATCGTCGCTGTTCATCGCCGTTTCCTCCGAACTTTCAGACACCCAAACCAGGCACCCCGGCCACCAAATCCGACCACGCACCAACGCCAGCCACCACCGCTACTGACATCACCACCGTCACCGTAACCCAGACACGTCCTGCCACCTCTGCCACCGCCGATCGCGGCTGCGGAACTCCCCGACACCCGATCAACACTGTCTCTGCGACCACCAGACCCACCACCACACCACCAGCAAGAAAACCCAGCCTGTCCTCGGCCAACCCAGGCCGACGATCACCTCGACACCACCACCATTATCATCAACAGAACCAAAAACCACCAAAAAAATTTAGAACCCTAACCTAAAGCTTACCTCCGTCGACACCGGACCAGCCCATCCGTCGAGCGCTCAGTCGCCTAAGGCGAGCACCGCGCGTCGACCTGACCTGCGACGAACCCCCGAGACCGCTCCCTTCCTCCTCGGCCGTCCGACCCATCTCCTCCGGTTTGTCGCTCCTCGCCAGCCCTTGGCGTAGTCCCCCGTCGCCGTGCCTTTCCCAGCTCCTCCCGCCGCTCGCCCAGCCGCTTGCTGGAGCTAACGTCGGCGAGCCCGACCTCCGCCGTAGTCAGGAACCCTCTCCGACTTTCCCTCTCTCCTTCGCCGCCTTCTTCCCTCCGTTGCCGCCCGCTGTCGAGCTCCCAACCGCCGCAGCGCGCATCCCGGTCGCCGCCCTTCCGCCGCTCACCCCTCCGATCAACCCCCCTCTGAGCCGCGCGCCCCGACCACCGAGCCCCGTCGAGATTTCCGCCCTCTCCCCGAGACCCTTGTCGTCGGCGTCCACCTCCGCTCGAATCCTCACCCTCCGCCACCGGAAACCCGCCGATTCCGCCGCCCTAGTCGCCGTCCCCACCACGTGGCCTCCTTCCTCCTCCCAGATCCGCCGTTGAAACCAGCGAGTCCGCCTCGAACGACGGCGGCGGAAAAACCCACTCGGATCGCCCCATGGCAGAACCCTTGCGCGCCGGCCTCATCGAGTCACGTCGAGCTCCGCCTGGAGCCGCACCCTTCCGCAGCTCCCTTCAACCACGCCGCGGCCCGAGCTTCTTCCGCCGCTCCCAGCTCCTCCCTTCACTCTCTCTCACTTCCCTTACTTACTTTCTCTCTCCCCCTCTTCCTAAGAGAACATGATTGATTTTTGCTGTTATTTTAATTAATTTATTTAGCTTTTTTTTTGCTTTTGAGTGTTATCGTTTATTATTATTATTATTATTATTATTATTATTATTATTATTATTATTATTATTATTATTATTATTATTATTAATAGTTTTATTATTATTATCATTATTATTATCATAATTCTTATTTCATTTTTATTATTATTATTGTTTTGTCATATTTAAAGGCTTTTGAGATTTTTATATTATTGGTATGATTTAATATATAGGATATTGAAATATTTTGTCATAATTAATATTAGTAGTAATTTTTGGTAATTTTATAAAATAAGTATAGGAATATAATTATGAAAATTATTATTTCCAGTTAATTTACCTATAGCTCTTTGAATTATAAATTCTCTATCTTGCAAAATTTAGTTATAGTCTAAATTTATTTTTAACAAATAAATATATAAGTTATGATTGTAACCATAAAAATGATTTCTCCGTATTTTCGTACATATATTTTGAGGAGGTACAAAATTTTTACAAACTATTTTCAAGTATATTTTTACTAATAAAATATAGTTTTCAAGGATTATAAATAGTTTTCCAAAATTGTATATATATATTAATAATTCTTCACTTCGATTATCCTTCTGTCCAAGACTCCTATTCCTTCGCCAACCATAGACTTCCTTATGTCCACCCTAACTGATTTGACCTTTCTGGACTCAATGACACAATCCGTGTCACCATCCGTGGTCACCTTGCATAGTTGTTGTACAGAAGTTGCAGATCGTGCCACCATGATTATCGCAGCACAGCAGGCGCTCTACCAGGAAAGACACCTTGCCATTAGCTGTTTAATTATTTTTAGCTCATATTTCATGCATGTCTATTATTTTCTTTATAAACTGTGATACATGGCATAACTGTTCTTTTATATTTCCTGCTGTGTATTATTTTTCTTACAAATTAAACCTAGATTTAAGGGACCACCTTGTGTGTCGCATTCATTGGCCTTGACACGTTGTAAACACGAAGTTGTGTGTCGCATATAGAACACGGAAGTGCGTGATTGGCTGGCCACCAGTACGTACAAGCCGTGCGATAGGAATAACCGCTAATAGAGGTTGCATGTTAGTTTGACTTAGCGGTTATAGTGGTTTGTGTTGTGGATGCAACACAGTAGGCATTGGGTGGGGAGGACAATTCCTTAGCGTATGGGCTTCGATGTACTTCCCTTGTGACCCGGACTCTCCGCTGGAGATACGGGGTTGATGACACATGCTTTTCTTGCTGGGCCTCTGGTGCCCAAGAGGGGACTACGTCGATCATATTCAGCCAGGGCCCATGCGTAGGAAGGATTGTTCTTAACTACATTTCACTTAGAATGGTAGACTACCCTATCCGTTAGGTACGAGTACTTTTGGTTTGGGTACTTGTATCTGACCATGGCTTGGAACAATAACTTGTCGCGGATTAGTTCGTCATATCCTGTCCTTGTTTGGTTGTAGGTGTGACTTACTACTTCGATGAGAAGGTATTGAACCTTGTTGGGGTCCGGATACCATATCGGATTCTTAGCATGGGAAGATACGTCGCCGTGAATTAGTTTACCATCTTCTGTCCCTGTTTGGTTGGGAGGATGGTACGCTCGTTCAGTAGGTGCGTATCGGAACATGTTATAAATTTGATTTACTTATTTATTGAGCAATATTTATTCAGTTTATATGGCATGCTATGATGTGTCTTGTTACGTCCCTCTGAGGACCTGGTTGTCTTGCCAGGTGTGTGCTATTGTCTTTTACAGGTGCTTTCACTCTAGCCGTGTTCATTGCCATTTCCTCGAGGATGATTGCTTTTTGGTAATCTTCGCTTCGCTCGCCACTCATTTCATTTTCTATGTACTTTTCTTTATTTTGTTGGTAGTGGATTTGTCTCCGCCCAACATATCGTATCAAGACAAATTTATTCTCATTATATGATCTTTTATTCATTTATTCTGTGTGGATGAGATTAGTTATGGTTCTACTGTATTTTACAGCTTATGTATTTATACGAGGCTTCCATATATTAGAGTATACTTCGTATGAATACAGCTGGCATGTCCACGTTCCTAGTCCTACGTATTTTGGGACTGGGGTGTTACACCTCCTAAACATCCGTCATGGCGTACAGGCTGGCCACCACAGATATGGTTTAACATCCTCAATTAGTGGATGGCGATATCCGACTACTATGTGATATGTGTTATATGTTCCACACGGTGGCCTTGCGAGGGACCGGTGTGTATTCTACGTGCTAAGCATTATTATTGGACTGGCTGGCACTATTGGGACTGACATGATCTGAGGATTACCATACATAAGCACTACTAGGATAACCTAGACAAACCTAGAAAGTCTTAGGATTGATTGGCCGTCTGTAAACTGACTTGCTTGTGATCTGTTTCTTTCTTTAAACTGACTTGCTTGTGATCTGTTTCTTCTATTAGTAGCCTAGGTACATAAACTATCGAGGTGCGTGGTCTAACCTATGTCCTTCTTTGGTTGTTGTATTGGGCTATTATTCTACAATAGACTATGGACGGAAGCTGTAAAACAGAAGCCAATAACCTGACCGCGATTATAGTATGTATTCTATCTTACGTTGCCTCGATGATATATTATAAAGCCTATAACCAATGGTCAGGCCTTACTTCATTGCTTGTGTTTAGTCTTATTCGTATGTGCTCCTTTGTGGTACCTACTATTCGGGGCTGATCTTATTGGGTTTTTTTTGGCCATATCTCGTAGTAGCATACGAGGATCCATCTTACCTTCCTGACGATGGTGCATACTAGGAGCATAGTTGTCGGAGAACAAGAGTGGGTTTCTTCTTTACCACTCCGATGTCATCGTTGTACTTTGGCGTTTAGCCACTGGTACCTATTTCTCGACGTTCTAGATATTTAGTTTACTTCACATAATTATATTTGATTAGTCTGTAGGTGACCATGGTTATGTATTGTTGACTCTCTGTGCTAGCTGGTATTTTGTACGGGTAGCTCTTATGATTATTTTGACGAAGCGTCGGAAATGTCTTACTGCTTTATCTTATATGCTCATTAATTACTGATTCTTGATTGAATGACTGAGACATAGATGTTCTGTGTGATCCTATGAGATTTGATTGTAGTATGCACCCCCAAGTCTAGTGACAGTCGCGGTCGACATATAACGTCTTCGTACATTATACGGGTAGATGGCCATGTCCGTCTTTGTATTTCGATAGCGGTTAATGACTAACTTTCTCATACTTATGTCTGTCCTTCCCTGTTTTAATACAACAATAACATACGCAAAGTAATAAAGTGTCAACACGATGATAACTCATTCTATAACCATAATAATGGTTTCATAAAGCGTGTCTCTGTAGAAGCAAAATCTTAGGTTCAACATTGCGATGCGTGCCGTGCATCCATTACTTCTAGACGTCTCCAACATACATATAAGTAGACAGATAGACACTAGCTTCATGCCTAACTCTATAGGAAAGGTCAGCCCCCCCCCCCCCCCCCCCCCCCCGCATGCTACTTGGACATAGCTAGGGTAGATGACCATCATTTCAGTACAGGTAGCTAGCCCCCCTAAAAGTTTTCGAATCCACCTGTGCTTTAACCAGCTCAACGATCCCTCTTCCTTCTAGGTTGATACGGTCCCAGTGTCCCAACAATTTTTTTGAGAAAGTAAAACCTTGTGCACGAGTTGTCCAATGACCACACATCTACCATAACACCTAGACTCAACGCAAACACATGGCCTAAACTGAGATCAATATCTATGGCATCACAACTCGACATATAACCGCACATAAGTCTTATTTACTATTAATCTGTCTCGAGCCATTGCCCACTTATAAACTTTCCAAACCAGGGATAAAGTCTTGGCGATTATTTGATAGCCTTCCAGCCCAACTCAATGAACCATATTCTACGAAGTGCCCCAAACAATGTCATACTCTATATGACAATCATTGAACCCGTACGAACGTGTATACTATAACAGTAAGTCGATAGGCTGTGGGGAAACAAAAGCAAAACTCTACCTTATGCAAGTCGCAAAATTGATAGGTCAAGTGCCAATTTGAAAATACGATGTGATATACTATCTAGCAGCAAGTTAACATTTCCATTTCTATAGAAATCGATTACGAGATGAGATTATTCTCTTAGTTATGTAGGTTCAACTATTTTAGCATGCAACAAGTTACTTTATATCAAACAAGTATGTGGTATCATTTTATTAAGTGTGAAGACAAGATAGAGACGGGTTCATCGATGCCACCCACTTGAATGAGGAGTTGCCTGACCGAGCGGAACTCTGAGCAAGTCGCTACATAGTCAAGTCTGAACGGTATTTTGCTAACGATTCATCCTGTTGAATTGAATGAGATGGGACACTACACGTGTCTCGCCAATATATTGTCCATGAAAAAGTTGAGTAGGACATTCAAAGAATATCCATACCCTTCACCGATTTAAAAAATAAAAAAAAAAGTTATTTGCAGATGTAATATATTGTCATGGAAATTGCTAACGTGGAAAAAGCATGTGATGTTTCATTAAAGAAAAATCAGTGAAACTTTATCATAATAAAACAAAAAAAACATTGGGAAAAAAATTGTACAAGGAAAGGTCATGCAACAATCTCACAATATGCTCAATCTCAAAATATGATCTCTCTCTCTCCCTCTCTCTCTCTCTCTTCTCAATCCCACTTTTGATTAGAGGAAAGATGTTGTTATTGCCACTTTGTCTTAGACGTCCTCTATTTGGTCTTATAGTCGGCTCTAAACAAGGCTAATTCTAAGGACACATTCACTTTTACTTGGGGGCAGCCCAAGAAGGTGGAACTTTTGTCGGGGGCTGCTTACAAGTTGCTTCGGGCTAGCCCAAAATTAGGTTTTTTTTTTTTCCACTTCTCTTTCCTCCTCCTTCCTCCTTCCTCCAGCAGCGGCGCTACCACCACTACAAGCCGCCGCCTCCTTCCTCCTCCTCCGCCTCCTTTCTTTGCCTCCTTCCTCCACCTACCAGCAGTAGCACCAGCATCAGAAGAGACCTCCTCCTCTGCCTCCTTCCTCCTCCTCCGAGGCCTTGCCGTGAAGAGACCTCCTCCTCCGCCTCCTTCCTCCTCCTCCTACCAGCATCAGAAGAGATTTCCTCCTTCCGCCTCCTTCCACCGAGCTCCGCTCCCACGTCTCCTTCTCCTCCGCCCACTCCCTCACCGTTGACCTCTGCCGCCACCTCCACCACCTTCCTCTTCCTCCTCCTTCCTCCTCCTCCTCCTCCTCCTCCTTCGTGCATCTCCCTCTGCAGCATCTCCGAGGACTGCCAACAAACATATGTTAGGACTGCCAACTTGTTGGTAGTCCTAGGACTGCCACTAAGTTGACAGTCAGGACTACCAACAAGTTGGCAGTCCAACGTGCTGAAAAAATTGGACTAGCCCCAAGTAAAAAAATGGATGATAAACTTATAATATTTTTTTTTGAACAATTTTTGGACTAGCTCTAGTAAAAGTGGTAGTGCCTTTAGAAAAAGCCCTAAACAAAAGAAAATAAATATCATCTTAATTATTTAATTGATAAATGATTGCATGATTTGGAAACAGCCATTATCTTCTTTTTTTAATTATTTAATTAATCTAGAATTATGATTTAAAAAAGAATAATTATTATTATTTTTTAATTTGTGTAGGATCCTCAAATATCTTGAGACGCCCCGTCTGTTGTCATTTTATGTTTTTTTTGTTAGTTGTAGTCTGAAATGACATTTTGCCAAAAGTTTCTTTAAATTACCCCAAAAAATAAAAGTTTCGTCACTTGTCATAATCCTGATAGCACGCACAGAAAATGCAGATTAATGTACATTTTCTTTGCTTTGGAAGGAAGCAGACCAAACAAAATTATGCGGGCTTTCATTACAAAAAGAAACGAAGAAGCCAACGACCAGATTATGGATTGGGTCTTCTCGAGATTTTATTTATTTATTATGTACCGGACTTCATCGTATTTCATGTCAATCCAATAATTTCTCGGCCTTCTCACTTTCAAATAGTGATTACTGTTTCTGTCTAGAGTTCCCGGATTTTATCCTTTTCCTTTGAGTAACACAAAGATTCAGTTTATGTTATCAGGGTTTAGTTGACGTACACAACTTTGTAGTGCTTAAAAAAAGATATCAGATAATAGATCAGTTATATTTGGAATCACTGATTTTGCCGATTTTGAATCATTGATTTTGTCGAGAAGCAAAAGAAACAACAATAAGCTCCAATTGCAATTATTATCGATTGAACTTGCTATTCTAAATTATTAAAATAAGTAAGTACTTGTCATCGTGAATTATTATAATTAGCAAGTAAACAAGATACACTTTTATATATTTGTAATTTGTAATTTGCTATCTCAAACCTATAAAATAGAATTTCGATCAGAAATATGAAAATATGTAGAATACTATCGTTAACGGCATGTGGATTGCAAGTACAAAATTTATGATAGTTTAGAATATTTATTTACTAGTTATAATAGTTTATGATATTAAGTTACTAATTTTAGTAGTTTAGAACTGTTGTAACTCATATGGCTTTTCACCTTTCATCTCCTTGAAACCTACATGACCTTTGGTCCTTCATTTCTTCATAACCCCAAACCTCTCTCCCTATATAAAGAGAGGTTGGAATAGCTTGTAAGATGCACTTGTGTGATTGATAATATACGAGAAAGTTTCGTCTCCGTGTGTTTGAATTTTTGTCTTACGACACGTTATCAGCACCTTGCTCGTGCAACGTCGGAGACCCGACGTACCGATCGTTTTCTCACTTTCTTCCACCATAAGGTAAGAAAGGTAAATTATTTTTGTTCATATACTATTAGACCTCTTACCATTAGTGATGCAAACATTGTTCTTAGTTCAGGCTACATGTTGTTATATATCTGCTGAAATATTCGTATCAATCACTGATCACCTAAGTGATATCTCAGTCATATGTCGACCTAACAACATATAATATACATTCTTTTTATAGTGATATATCAGCAGTTCTTTCTATATACTAGTAAGCAACCATTCGGAGAGAATAGTCATATGTAGTTCTGTTCTTTTATAGTCATATGAAAATTTTATTTTTTTCATCCGAATCACTATTGTTACTACTTTTTCTGATTAGAAATGTGAATGCATTGATCTTATACCATGAATTTTGTCATATATTTCTTTAATTGATGCTAATATAAATGGGGACAAGAGCTTATGTTTAGCTGCATTTTCTAGAATTGGTAGCATGACAAACACAAAATATCAAATGCACGTTTACACTGTCATGCATATTTTCTCTTTAAGAAGAAGATTTTCTTGAGAGATGTAGCAGATCATAAGTTAGAAGCTTTCGTAATATATACTCAGAAATTTTTTTTTTTGAAAAATATATACGAGAAATTTCTTTTATTAAATATATTTTGTTACAGCAATATATTTTGTTACAGAAATTTTGTTACGAAAATATACTTTGGTAAAACACAATATTTTGTTCAATTTTTTTTTATACTTTGGCGTGTTTATCAAATAGTCTGTTGTATATATTATGGTAAAAGATATTTTTCTGCAATTTTTTAAACTGCCAATTTCATAAATTTTTTTTGTTTAAATAGTACTTATCCCAACAAAAATATTTGTTAGTTTTTTTATGAAAAAATAAAAAAAATTCATGATTGACGAAGAATTTAAATGCTAACATTTTTTTTGGTAATGATGGATTTGGAGAGCCCCGGCGAGCACCTCAGTGCCATCTGCGCCCTGCCGAGCGCCTCAGTAGCAATTTCTTTATGTTACTTAGTGAATTATTGTAACAGATGGGCAGTAAAAATTGTATTTTTTTCTCGCTATTTTTTTGGCGTCGCTTCATTAGACGTCGAAAAAATAGTTGATATTTTTTGGTGCTGCTTGCTTAGGCACCAATTCTTTTGTGTGTTGTTGCCTACTTATGTTGTACATTTTTTTTAGCGTAATGGCGTAAAAATTGAAAAATTGTCTTGGCTACATAAACAAATTCTGGTACCGCCAAATTTGGGCCTCCCAAAAATAACCTTTTTGGTTAATAATTTTCAAAGGCAACGCTCATTTTAAGCACGCATTAAATTGTTACCTATTTTGCACAGTTCGCAAATAGCGTGAATTTCTTGAAAAATCTTATTTATTCTTACAATTGAAATTTTTTTTACGAAGTCTCTCCGAATAGGCTCACCTATTTGGGTATGATGTCAGAAAGAACTTGGGGCTTGGTTCTTAAGTGGTCCCTGGTGACCCTCTTCCTTCATTTTTCCGCCTGGTCATATTCACGTAGAGCTACTGAAAGGGGTTGACCGAATATTATTTTTTGCTCAAATTGTATTTATAATTATGCATTTTTGTAAGAAACTTATTGACCTCTCTATATCGGCCCGTCGATCGATATAAGATAATTTTTAAACAAAAATCGTTTTTTTAAAACTGTTGTTTTTGTTTACGATTGTTTATTGTTGCTTATACAAACCAAATCCATATAAACCTGTCGTTTTATATGTTGACTGATCAAGATTTTTTTCTCCTGTTGTAGAAAAATGTCGATCAAGATTGATTTTTCCATCTTTGAAGCCTCTGGCAAGAACTACTTGGACTGGACGCAAGACATCCAGAACCATCTAGATGCGCAGGGCCTCTTGAACGTCATCTATAACGAGGAAGAGCGTGAAGTGGAAGTCACTCGCTCAATGAACGCCAAAGCGATGATTCTATTCCGCAGGCATTTATCTGACGCCATGAAGTCGGAGTTCATTGAAATCTCCTCGCCGAAGACGCTATAGAACTCTCTGAAGAGCGTTTCGACCACCAGAAGACCATATGGCTACCTGAAGCACGCCATGACTGCTTGAACCTGCGCTTCCAAGACTTCAAGAGTGCAACTAATTACAACAATGAAGTCTGCAGGATTTGATCACTTTTCCAATACTGCGGTGAGATATTAACCGACAGTGATCTATTGGAGAAAACATACACCACATTTCCTTCCACTGACAACTTGCTCCAAAAGTAATACCGTCAGTCTAAGTTCACCAAGTTTTCCGAGCTCATCACCCAGCTTTTACTATACGAGAAGAACAGTCACATTTTAATGAGAAACAATAATTCTCGTCCTGCTGGAACAAAGGCAATTCCAATGCCTGATGCAAACGCTCTCCGTGGACCAAACCCACGGTGGAAATAAGACAAGGGCCAGTCATCCCAGCCAAGGAACAGAGGCGAGTTTAAGTCTCACTGTAGCACCCAGGTTCCCAAATGAGGGTAATTTTGAAATTTCGTGTTTATAATTACTTTAATAATAATATTTAATTCATGATATAATTTTTGGTAATTTTAAATCATTTTAAAATTATTTAAATCAATGACTTGTGGTTTTGACATTTTGCTAGTGAAACCCTAGAGACAGTTTGACCTAGAGCCTAACCATGTGATTATGATATTTTAATGTCATTTTTGGCCTAAGAATATTTTTGCATTTGACCTCTTTGAATTATTTTGATATTATTTTATTATTTATGATATTGTTTTGTGGTTATTTGAGCCGGGTTCGAATTTCAACCCAATCCGACTTGAAACGGGGACCCAGGGGTAGTTTGACTCTAGTGGGACCTACACACTGGTTAGACATGGCCCACATGATATTAATTTTAGTCCACATGATAGAAATATTTTAGTTAGAGGTTAGACTAATTATTATGGATAAGGTTAGTGTGATTAGAGACTTTAGAATGACTAATTTAGCTCCAACCAATTAGCCCTTTCCTAATACTAATAGAATAGGTTAGTGGGGGGCATTTTGGACCTTACCATAATAGGACAAATAGCCCCATATGGCCAGCCACTTTGGGAGTGGATAGGCTCAAGTTCATTTCATTATTCTCATCCACACTCTCTCTCTTGTTCTTCCCCAAATTTCTAGAGAGCAATCCCTAGCAATTTCTCCACCAAATCCTTCCATTTCTCTACCAAATTCTTTTATTTCGCCACCAAATCTTCTTCTTTCCTTCTCCATTCTAGCCAAGGAGGAAGCTACCCAAGTTTGGGAGGATTCGGGGCTCGTTCGTGTCCTTTTGGAATCTCTACGTGTCGGTGTCGCTCCGGGAAGGCTTTTCTTCGATTCGATCTACCGGGAGGTATAAATTCCTTCTTCTTTTTATTTTCTCATGCATATAGGTCTATTTTGAACCCATAGGAAGGACCCCCATGGTTGTATCTCCATTTGTGTCCATTTTGTGTCCATTTGGAGGTCATAGGAGTGACCTTTGTGTTGTGGATGTGTTCATGTTACATATATATATATATATATATATATATATATATATATATATATATATATATATATATATATATATATATATTGTAATGAGAGTGTATCTATATTTACATATGTAATAAATGGTTCATGATTATTATATAATCAAGTTTATGAGTGTGGTTCCTCATATTATTATTGCTATTATTGTTGCAGATAATTAGGATATATATATATTGTGTATTCTTTTGGCTCAAACTATTTAAATCCGTCATGATTTTTATCCATGTTTTTAATTTTAGCCCTAACTTAGAAATATCATAACTTCTAGCTCAAAGCTCGGTTTAATCTTCTATTTTTTTTTAAAAGAAGCGTATTGAAGTTAGCTTTCCAAAAACATGTATTAATAGGCCTAATTCTTTCTGTAACTTTCTGGAGAATTATTTGAGTGTCAGCTGTACGAAAGACAAACGCGTTCTCAGTGTTTTCGCGATTCCGGGAGTTTCCGAAAACGAAAATGCGATCCGTTTAAAGTTTCGGAAAGATAACACATAGATCTATAACATACTTTAATCCTAAATTTTAATTCATGCTGAGATGGTACAGTATTGATTATTAATAGGAGTTACTATTCGGCATATGCATTTTGTGCACCCTTGTGTGTAATATAACGTTCTATTTAATTTTAACCCATGTTAATGTATATACATTATGTAATTAAATAGAGAATACAAGTATGAGTAAATGGTTAAATAAATGATGTATGAGATTTAAGTATCCTATCTAATGTAAGCATGTATAAGTATGGCTTGTAATGAATATGTAGGTTCCATAGTATGTAATGTATGGTGCATATAGTAGTGCAAGAGAATAATGAATGATGAATGAATTCAAGCATGAATGTAATGTAATAATAGATATAATATACGCAATATACAAGTTAATGAGATATAATATTCTATGTTAACACAAATCCTATATTACCTCATGTACCCCCTTACACTATGTTGACACTATCACACTTGACACATTGTTCACTTACACTTTAACACTCTTTGATATGTATACACTATGTATGCCCATTTAATCCTCACTTGCCCCTTTGCCATGTTCACATACACACACATAGCCTCTTAAATAAGTATTTATGAATATAGTTAACTTAACTATGTATGTATATTATATATATGTTAGCATATTGTGTTGTAATATATACAAGTTTATATAACCATTTGAAATGCCATAATTATAGACCTAATATTGAATACCAATATATGCATGTGTATATATGTGTAGACATATATAGCTTAAAGTAATAGATTACCTAGTGTATATCCAATGTGAATTCTTGGCTATTTGAGTATTGAATAATTGCATGCTATATAGAGTCGGGTGTATGTTGGCTTGTATAGCCTTGTATTGATGTGTGCTTGCTAAGATAGTCTTGGTTAGGCCTAGTAAGACTTACTGGATTAGGACATGACATAGTTTGACCTAGTTTGACTAGTGTAGTTGACCAGAGTTGACCAATGGTTGACTTTAGCCTAGTTTGACCTAAATTCATGTAGAATGTATTATAGTCTTTATATTACCCTTCTGGACATGTTGTGACTTGTGCTATTCTAATTAGGAGCCAGACACCTTGTAACCTGTGTTGCTTTAAATAGGACTCTGTGGCTTCAGTTGGACCCCCTATACTTATTAGCTGTTCAGGTTATCAGGCGAGTACATTCTCTGATAGTTCTCTCATTTACTTGTCAATTACTGTACTTCAGTTCTAGTTAGCTGTATGCGATTCTCTGTTACAACACGTGTGGATATTTCTGGATTCATATATACGACACACTTTTATTTCTGGCCTCTATTACTGGTATCATCTCTATTACTGGAATTACCTACTGGAATCATTTAACTGAAATCATTTACTGGTATTATTATATTTTGGCTGGACTCATCTTGAATCATTGTGTCGGAATTCTGGATTCACTTACTGGACGGGAAAATATTGGAATAGGCATGTGAACATACCCAAATACTGGAACCACTCCCTTGGAATTATACTGGAATGATAGCCATCTCACACCCGGCAAGTTGTGTGATATGCCATATTACCTACAGCCGTTCACATGTCGGTCCCGATATTTTAAAACACACTGTTAGAGTATAGGCTGGACTCACCCTGGAATCGTTGATCACTATAACTGGAATCATCCCTTACTGGATTCATCTTGTATTAGATTCATCCCGTACTGGATTTACATAGGTTACACACTGGTTACATTTTCTGTCTGGACTTTATATCATATTATCCTGGTTCAGCTAGTTCTATTTTACAGACTTCATTGCTATGGTTCTTCTCTTGTTTAGTTATTTACTTTCCTTGCACCTTATCTGTCTTTCTTACCATCACCTGAATATAAACTGCCATTTTCATCAATACAACTGCCTATGACTGCTTTATAGTTCTCTGTCATTTACTTGAGTTTTTCTAGATGAGATGTGCTCGTTCCTGTCCTGACTGGACCTGTTGATAAATTTTACAGATAGCTTGGAGGTTGCCTGCTAGCCTAGAGGAGACACACTAGAGGTTGTTTAGATAGTTATTTCATTTTTCTGGAGTTGTATTTACTTTATGGATTATTGTATTTAAGTTGAGGTATATTTCTGAGTTTTTGTATCTTAGACACTTAGACTTCTATCTCCTGTATCTCTTTGAATTTTATGTTTATTTATCTTTATCATGCTCTACCTTAGATATGATTGAGACTGTATCTGCTTAGCATTATATTGTTAGATGATGTGACCTAGGACAGCGTTCTACCGTCGACACTGCTGCGTAGGCTGGGCGTTGTTACGTTCTCGTACCCAAACAGTGGGTGCGGGTCGTGACACGTTTTTAGTGGTGGCCCCATACAGGTCGAGACTAAAAGTGTAGTAGTATTCGAACTAGAGTACCACTACAGCCTGCAGTAGGAATATGATATATCTTGAAGGTACTCAATCACAGTTTGGAACCCTTGAGAGATTCCCGGAACGACCCTTGAGAATCTTATTTTAACTTTATTTGAGAACTCTTTTTTCCCTTGATTTGATTTATTTTTACTTACTGTTGTTAAATTTGATTTGATGGATTATGGTTGAATTTGAGTTGTATTCATTAATTTTGATGAATGATTGTCGAATTTTGAATCTTGATGATAGCTGTTGCATCTGAGTTGTATTTTGATGAATTTTTGTTCATTTTGAATTTTGAAGTTCGTTGATAAATTTGATTTGATTTATGGGTATTCATTGTTGATTTAATTTAATTTTTTGACAAGATGAAATTATATGGGCTAGGTCATCTATGTTATGGAATCTAGTCTTCTATAGTCACATTAGCCAACATGGTGAGGACATATAGTCTGACTCTGGATAAATTTCTCGGGTGTGGAAATTTAAGGTTTTCGCAGCCAAGCTAGCGGCACCGCGAAAATGTTAAATACCACGATACTAGAGGTATGTGCATAAGTCACGGACTCTGTGATTATCGTAGCCTTGCTTACTAGTATGACGGAGATTTAGAGTACCATAATTTTGGATAGACGCATATGATTGTCAGATTGTACCTTAAATATTTTCAAGCATATTTTCTCTACTTTGATGCAGTCCTTCAAAAAGAATTATTATTTGTTTTGCTTTGTTTTGCTTCTAATTATTAAACTTAGGAGTAGCTTGTGTAACTTCTTGCTATGAGTTTCTTCTTAATACAATGAATCGATAATTTTGCTAGACTTTATCTTGGATTTGATATTTAGCTCTGGTTTCAAAATGGTTCCTTCTTTTAGGAAAATAAGCAAACAGCTTTTATCGTTATTCCTTCTTGCCATTATTCTAGTATTGAATAATAATAATAAAACTGCCTTGATTTCGTCAATCACCTATTTTGCGATCTTGGTAGGAATCTAAATGTTGGTCTTAACGTAGAATTACTTTTTTTTATATGAAAATATGAGTATATTTACATAGTGGACACTTGCCTGATACGTATGCATGCTACACTTGATTTTCCACCTATCTAAATACATATTAATATGTTGTTAATGTTAAAATTTTCAAAACTCTAATATTTTTGGTTTTCTGCTTTTCCAGTTTAAATTCGTAATTTAAATATAAATTTCATGTTATTAGTTTGTCTACATAACTGCACATGTATGATATCTACAGAGTTTCAATTTTTAGAAAAATTGGTTAAGTTATGTTAAATTTGTAAAATCTGAGACTGCATTATGTTAATATTACACTAGTTTAAATGTTAGCTTATTTTCAGATTTTGTATGTAAATGCTGAACTAAAACTGGGTTTAATCTTTCAATACTAAGCTATAACCCTGTACAAGGACACACACACCCCCTAACTTAGTATATGCTGTCATGTAACCTAACCTTTCCTCTCTATGTTATGATCACATACTTGTATAGATATATATAGAGCTTAGACATACATGTTATAATATATGTATATACATAACTAAATCTCTACCTCTTATAGATGTTTATGGTTAGCCATGCATGTTATGATTAAATAGGTTGTGTATTGTAGGTTGTTAACCCATATGCCATGAGTAGTGTAACAGGATAGCTCATATACAATTTCATGTATATTTACATACACCCATACACACACAAACCACATAACATTACATAATGCTAGTTTTTCCTCTCTAACGCTCTCTCTGTATATATATATATATATTGTGACTTGGATTTCAATGCAAGTGATTTTCAATTCCTTAATTTTTGAATTTGATTTTCTGTACCCTTTTTCAGATAATTGGTAGTTGCCTTTATTTTGTTTTGATAAGTACCAGTTTCATATAGGATGGTAGACCGCCTTACAGTTTTGATGGTTTGTTGTTTCTGTAACTTCTCTAGTTTAGTACCCAAAATTGCTTGTATACTTTGATACCCTATGACCGTTTCGGTTAGCATGACTAGTATACCTAGATGAGACTTTCACTACCACTGTATGCATGACCCTGTATCGTCCTTTTGATCACATGATTTGTTTTAATCTGGGACTTTGATTGTGGGGGTTTGACCTAGAGGGAGTATGGACATTTTAATTTCGAGGACGAAATTTTTCTAAGGTGGGTAGAGTTGTAGCACCCAGTTTCCCAAATGAAGGTAATTTTGAAATTTGTGTTTATAATTAATTTAATAATAATATTTAATTCATGATATGATTTTTGGTGATTTTAAATTATTTTAAAATTATTTAAATCAATGACTTGTGGTTTTGACGTTTTGCTAGTGAAACCCTAGAGACTGTTTGACCTAGAGCCTAACCATGTGATTATGATATTTTAATATCATTTTTGGCCTAAAATATTTTGCATTTGACCTCTTTGAATTATTTTGATATTATTTTATTATTTATGATATTGTTTTGGGGTTATTTGAGCCGGGTTCGAATTTCAACTCAATCCTACTTGAAACGGGGACCCGGGGGTAGTTTGACTCTAGTGGGACCCACACACTAGTTAGCATGGCCCACATGATATTAATTTTAGTCCACATGATAGAAATATTTTAGTTAGAGGTTAGACTAATTATTATGGATAAGGTTAGTGTGATTAGAGACTTTAGAATGACTAATTTAGCCCCAATCAATTAGCCCTTTCCTAATACTAATAGAATAGGTTAGTGGGGGCATTTTGGACCTTACCATAATAGGACAATAGCCCCATATGGCCAGCCACTTTGGGAGAGGATAGGCTCAAGTTCATTTCATTATCTCATCCACACTCTCTTCTTGTTCTTCCCCAAATTTCTAGAGAGCAATCCCTAGCAATTTCTCCACCAAATTCTTCTATTTCTCCACCAAATCTTTCCATTTCGCCTCCAAATCTTCTTCTTTCCTTCTCCATTCTAGCCAAGGAGGAAGCTACCCAAGTTTGGGAGGATTCGGAGCTCGTTCGTGTCCTTTTGGAATCTCTACGTGTCGGTGTCGCTCCGGGAAGGCTTTTCTTCGATTCGATCTACCGGGAGGTATAAATTCCTTCTTCTTTTTATTTTTTACATATAGATCTATTTTGAACCCATAGGAATGACCCCCATGGTTGTATCTCCATTTGTGTCCATTTTGTGTCCATTTGGAGGTCATAGGAGTGTCCTTTGTGTTGTGGATGTGTTCATGTTACATATATATATATATATATATATATATATATATATATATATATATATATATATATATATATATATATATATATATATATATTGTAATGAGAGTGTATCTATATTTATATATGTAATAAATGGTTCATGATGATTATATAATCAAGTTTATGAGTGTGGTTCCTCATATTATTATTGCTATTATTGTTGTGGATAATTAGGATATATTGTGTATTCTTTTGGCTCAAACTATTTAAATCCGTCATAATTTTATCCACGTTTTTGATTTTAGCCCTAACTTAGAAATGTCATAACTTCTAGCTCAAAGCTCGGTTTAATTTCTCATTTTTTAAAAGAAGCGTATTGAAGTTAGCTTTACAAAAACATGTATTAATAGGCCTAATTCTTTCTGTAACTTTCTGGAGAATTATTTGAGTGTCAGCTGTACGAAAGACAAACGCGTTCTCAGTGTTTTCGCGATTCCGAAGTTTTCGGAAATAAAATGCGATCCGTTTAAAGTTTCTGAAAGCTAACACATAGATCTATAACATACTTTAATCCTAAATTTTAATTCATGCTGAGATGGTACAATATTGATTATTAGTAGGAGTTACTATTCGGCATATGCATTTTGTGCACCCTTGTGTGTAATATAATGTTCTATTTAATTTTAACCCATGTTAATGTATATACATTATGTAATTAAATAGAGAATACAAGCATGAGTAAATGATTAAATAAATGATGTATGAGGTGTAAGTATCCTATCTAATGTAAGCATGTATAAGTATGGCTTGTAATGAATATGTAGGTTCCATAGTATGTAATGTATGGTGCATATAGTGGTGCAAGAGAATAATGAATGATGAATGAATTCAAGCATGAATGTAATGTAATAATAGATGTAATGTATGCAATATACAAGTTAATGAGATGTAATATTCTATGTTAACACAAATTCTATATTACCTCATGTACCCCCTTACACTATGTTGACACTATCACACTTGACACATTGTTCACTTACACTTTGACACTCTTTGATATGTATACACTATGTATGCCCATTTAACCCTCACTTGTCCCTTTGCCATGTTCACATACACATACATAGCCTCTTAATAAGTATTTATGAATATAGTTAACTTAGCTATGTATGTATTATATATATGTTAGCATATAGTGTTGTAATATATAAGTTATATAACCATTTGAAATGCCATAATTATAGACCTAATGTTGAATACCAATATATGCATGTGTTATATGTGTAGACATATATAGCTTAAAGTAATAGATTACCTAGTGTATATCCAATGTGAATTCTTGCCTATTTGAGTATTGAATAATTGCATGCTATATAGAGTCTGGTGTATGTTGGCTTGTATAGCCTTGTATTGATGTGTGCTTGCTAAGATAGTCTTGGTTAGGCCTAGTAAGACTTATTGGGTTAGGACATGACCTAGTTTGACTAGTTTGACTAGTGCAGTTGACCAGAGTTGACCAAGGGTTGACTTTGGCCTAGTTTGACCTAGATTCATGTAGAATGCATTGTAGTGCTTTATATTACCCTTCTGGACATGTTGTGACTTGTGCTGTTCTAATTAGGAGCCAGACACCTTGTAACCTGTGTTGCTTTAAATAGGACTCTGTGGCTTCAGTTGGACCCCCTATACTTATCAGCTGTTCAGGTTATCAAGCGAGTACATTCTCTGATAGTTCTCTCATTTACTTGTCAATTACTGTACTTCAGTTCTAGTTAGTTGTATGCGATTCTCTGTTACAACACGTGTGGATATTTTGGATTCATGTATACGACACACTTTTATTTCTGGCCTCTATTACTGGTATCATCTCTATTACTGGAATCACCTACTGGAATCATTTAACTGGAATCATTTACTGGAATCATTTATTGGTATTATTATATTTTGGCTGGACTCATCTTGAATCATTGTGTCGGAATTCTGGATTCACTTGCTGGACGGAGAAATATTGGAATAGGCATGTGAACATACCCAAATACTGGAACCACTCCCTTGGAATTATACTGGAATGATAGCCATCTCACACCCGGCCAGGTGTGTGATGTGCCGTATTACCTACAGCCGTTCACATGTCGGTCCCGATATTTTAAAACACACTGTCAGAGTATAGGCTGGACTCACCCTGGAATCGTTGATCACTATAACTGGAATCATCCCTTACTGGATTCATCTTATATTAGATTCATCCCGTACTGGATTTACATAGGTTACACACTGGTTATATTTTCTGTCTGGACTTTATATCATATTACCCTGGTTCAGCTAGTTCTATTTTACAGACTTCATTGCTATGGTTCTTCTCTTGTTTAGTTATTTACTTTCCTTGCACCTTATCTGTCTTTCTTACCATCACCTGAATATAAACTGCCATTTTCATCAATACAACTGCCTATAACTGCTTTATAGTTCTCTGTCACTTACTTGGGTTTTTTAGATGAGATGTGCTCGTTCCTGTCCTGACTGGACCTGTTGATAAATTTTACAGATAGCTTGGAGGTTGCCTGCTAGCCTAGAGGAGACACACTAGAGGTTGTTTAGATAGTTATTTCATTTGTCTGGAGTTGTATTTACTTTATGGATTATTGTATTTGAGTTGAGGTGTATTTCTGGGTTTTTGTAACTTAGACACTTAGACTTCTATCTCCTGTATCTCTTTGGATTTTATGTTATTTCTTTATCATGCTCTACCTTAGATGTGATTGAGACTATATCTGCTTAGCATTATATTGTTAGATGATGTGACCTAGGACAGCGTTCTACCGTCGATACTGCGGCATAGGCTGGGCGTTGTTACATTCTCGTATCCAAACAGTGGGTGCGGGTCGTGACACTCGCCATCCAAAGCGAGGTTCTAATAAGAACCAAGGACCTTTGACTCCTAGGCAGTCTCATTGTAAGAACCAACGGGCCAGTCGTCCCAAAGCGAGAGTGGAAGGCCAAGCGCCTACTCTCTGCTACAAATGTGGTTCTTATGGTCATATGCAACGGACTTGTAGGGCGACCCCCCAAGAAGTTAATAACTATCACAAGGGGCGCCGGGCCGAAGCAAATCTGTTCAACGAGTACGAAAATCTAAATCTTGAGACCCACAATTTTGTAGAAGAAATGGAAGAATAAATCTCCATTTTCTCTCTATATTTGATTTAAGTCATAAAACTTTTGGTGGTTTGTATTTTCTGTTTTCTCGATAAATTAAAGTTCTATTTCGAGCACTTTCCTCAAACGTGTGACAAACTTTAATTTTTTTTACTTATAGGCATGGATCACGGGGCAGTGGATTGTCTGGTTGATAGTGGAACGACTCATACTATCTTGAGAGATAAATCATACTTCTCCTATACACCAAAGTAACCTCAGTGACAACCATTTCGGGACCCTCAACCCTTGTTCAAGGTTTTGGCAAAGCCCATTTTTCATTGTCCAATGGTACTCCCGTTGAAGTATTAGAGGCCTTATATTCTCCAAGTTCCAGTCGTACCTTACTGAGTTTTAAGGATATTCGAGAAAACGGATTTTATGTTGAAACTGCTCGAGAACATGGCTTCGAGTATTTTCATTACCTCCACTCAGTACGGCCAAAAGCGTATCTTAAAGAAGTTGAAATGTCTTTCAAGTGGTTTGTATCTCACTACAATACAACATATCGAGAGTAATCTCATCATTCGCCGAGCGCCAGTTGATGAGAGGACTTTTATGCTATGGCATGACCGGCTGGGTCATCCGGTCAAAATACAATGCTTCGTACTATGAATGCATCGCATGGGCATCCTCTTGGAGGAAAGAATTTCGTTATAAATCCAAAAAGCCTATGCCAAGCTTGCTCGATTGGGAAGACGAATCTCAAGCCACTCCATGTGAAACCTACGAGATTGGTTTCCCAATTCTTTGAGAGAATTCATGGAGATTTTGTGGACCAATCCAACCAACATGCGGACCATTTAAATACTTTATGGTTTTGGTTGATGCATCGACTAGATGGTCACACGTAGTGTTGTTGTCCACCCGAAACGCAGCATTTCTTAAACTGCTCACCCAGATCATTAAGTTAAGGGCTCACCATCCGGATTATTCGATAAAGTCTATTAGACTTGATAATGCCGCAGAGTTTACATCGAAGACTTTCGATGACTATTGCATGACTTTGGGAATAAATCTTGAACATCCTGTTGCGTATGTTCATACCCAAAATGGCCTAGCAGAAGCTTTTATAAAGCGACTACAAGTGATAGCGCGGACCTTGGTTATGCGCACCGAACTCCCACTATCTGCATGGGGCTACAATTTTCCACGCTGCAAATTTGGTCCGTCTGAGGCCCATGGCCACCCAACCACTTTCCGTGTACCAGCTGGTTACTGGATGTGAGCCTGACATCTCACATTTACGCGTGTTTGGGTGCCTAGTCAATGTTCCAATTGAGCCGATAAGGCGTTCAAAATTTGGACCTCAGAAGCGACGGGAAATATATGTCGGTTATAACTCCCCATCCATCATTCGCTATTTAGAGCCCTTGACAGGCTCTTTATCGCGAGACACGCGGATTGTGACTTTGATGAGGCAATCTTCCCGTCGTTAGGGGAGAAAATGCACGCTAACGTTTATGAGGAATGACGTGAATTAGTGGCATGTGCCCGCTTTTGCTCATCATGATCCCCCCTCTGCACGTAGTGATAAGGAAGTACAGAGGATTCTTGGTCTGCAAGATATTGCAAATCAAATGCCAGACGTATTTAGCGACCTAGCAAAAGTCACGAGATCAATTATACCTGCTGCAAATGTGCCTGCAAGGATAGACGTCCCTGAGAGACGCCATGTTCCTGTGAAACATGTTGCTCCGGTCGAACCTGCCGAGCAAAGGACGCTGCCATCGGCCGTCCAGTCCGCCGCTATTCCCAAGAAAAAGGAAAGACCGGTTGGTTCCAAAGATGTTCTGCCCCGGAAGCAGAGAAATCTTGTTAAAAGCATTTTGCCACATGAGATCATTAAGGATCACGGCGATGTATTAGAAGAGCACGTTCCAGATGAAACGCCTATTCCTAATCATGCCGATAACCTCGAAATATCCGTCGAGTACGCTAGCTTAGACGATTTTGAAGCGAAATGAAACTGTCATCGATGATGTGTTCATATACTCAGTGGCTACTAACATTATGAACAATGATGACATGGAACCTCGTAGTATTACCGAGTGTCATCGAAGAACGGACTGGTCACAATGGAAACAAGCAATCCAGGCTGAACTAGACTCCTTAGCGAAAAGAAGCATGTTTGGACCTGTTGCTCCAACACCACCCAATGTTAAACCAGTTGGTTACAAATGGGTTTTCCTAAGGAAGCGTAATGAGATAAATGAGATTGTGCGATACAAGGCTCGTCTTGTGGCGCAAGACTTCTCACAATGCCCTGGAATTGATTACGAGGAGACGTATTCTCCCGTAATGGACGTCATAACGTTCCGCTACTTAATTAGTTTAGTAGTTTCCAAAAAACTGAATATGCAGCTCATGGATGTGGTCACAGCCTATCTCTACGGGGATCTGGACACAGAGATATACATGAGAGTCCCTGAAGGACAAAAGATGCCTGAATCAAGTAGTTCCCGACCACGGAACGCGTTCTCGATTAGACTGAGGCGTTCGCTATATGGATTGAAACAATTCGGGCGAATGTGGTATAACTGCCTAAGCGAATACTTGATCGGTTTGGGATACGTTAATAACGAACTTTGCCCATGCGTGTTCTAAAGAAATCCACTTCAGGATACGCAATCATCGCGGTCTATGTAGATGACATGAATCTCATAGGAACCGAAAAAGACTTGTCAAAAACTGCTGATATCCTGAAGAGGGAATTCGAGATGAAGGATCTTGGGAAGACACGGTTTTTCCTCGGCCTGCAGATCGAGTACCGTAAAGATAGAATTCTTGTCCGTCAAGCGAACTACACCCAAAAGGTGTTGAGACGCTTTAGTCATTTTGACGTTAAGCCATCCGCTACTCCCATGATCGTCGGCTCTCTAGACATTACTAAGGACCCATTCCGTCCAAAGGAGGACGATGAAGAGATATTGAGTCCTGAGTGCTCTTATCTGGGTGCAATAGGCGCTTTATTGTACTTGGCCCAATGTACTAGACCGGACATCTCGTTTGCTGTGAATTGTCTAGCTCACACAGTACCGCGCCAACACGCCGCCATTGGAATGGCATAAAAGATATTTTCCGCTACCTTAAGGGTACTACGGACTTGGGCTTGTTCTATCCCTACGGGTTTTGAGTGAGTCCAACGCTCTTGGCACTCGAAGCAATGCGACCCTTGTTGGCTACGCCGATACGGGATACTTATCTGATCCGCACAAGGGGCGTTCCCAATCTGGTTATGTCTTTACCATTGGGAACACGATGATTTCTTGGAGGTCTCGCAAACAGACCTTAGTGTCTACTTCAACGAACCACTCTGAGCTACTCGCGCTTTATGAGGCGACTAGAGAGTGTGTACGGCTTTGAGCTGTTATTGGCCATATTCGAAGTACATGTGATCTTCCATATGACCCAGATGAACCTATTGTCGTCTATGAGGACAATACCGCTGTTATTGATCAAGCAAAACATGGTTACATCAAAGGGGATGCTACCAAGCACATATCGCCCAAGTTGTTCTTTACACATAAACAACAAGCGTTCAGAAGATTGAAGTACAACACATTGGATCGGAGAATAACTGTGTAGACTTGTTCACCAAGTCACTGCCGAAACTCGTTCCAGAAACATGTCAGAGCGATTGGACTTAGGAAGCTTTCAGAGCTAGCCTAAGTGAAACATGTTTCCCTCACCCTGTTGTGTGCATGTGAGGGGGAGCGCCCCAACGAGCACCTCCTAACGCCCTGTTGTGCGTATATCCCGCCCCTGTCGAGTGCGAGTAAAAATGGGAGCATCCTGATGTATGCTTGTGTACTCTTTTTCCCTTAGACCAAGTTTTTTTCCATTGGGTTTTCCTTGGCAAGGTTTTTAACAAGACACATTTCAAATCTCTTATTCACTAAGGACTATTGTGATCAGGGGAGTATCCAGTGTATACTTCTAAACCATCGTGTACTCTTTTGTCCTTCGATCAACGGTTTTTCCCACTGGGTTTTTCCTGACAAGGTTTTGATGAGGCACCTTTGCAATGGTTAAGTTTACCCCATCACACTGACCTGTGTGTACTCTTTTGTCCTTCGACCAAAGTTTTTTTCCCACTTGGTTTTCTTTGGCAAGGTTTTAATGAGGCACAAGTAGATGGTCAAACTTGAAAGATGTAAGCTACAGACATACGAAGAAACTCAGAGATTTTACAAGCAGCATTTTGGAGAGCCAGGGGGAGTGTTGTCATATGGCTTTTCACCTTTTATCTCCTTGTAAACCTACATGACCTTTGGCCTTCATTTCTTTATAACCCCCAACCTCTCTCCCTATATAAAGAGAGGTTGGGATAGCTTGTAAGATGCACTTGTATGATTGATAATATACGAGAAAGTTTTGTCTCCGTGTGTTTGAATTTTTGCCTTACGATAAGAACAAACTTAATTTTGTTGTAATTAAGCCTAGTAATAAAGTCTTTGCCAAGTACCATAAAGTTGCAACTATGAATGTTATATATTTATAATCTAACATTTTCTATGTTGAATTTTTTAATTTTGATAGAGAGCTGAGAGCTGGATTAACACAAAGAAGTAATAATGCACCTCAGAGCGTACACAAAAACCTCAAAACATGGATTGTTTTTGTTGGAATCTACTGGATTTGGTCATTAGTGACCCAGTACCACCATTCTATTTTGAGATAAATCGCAAGTGCCTGTATTTCAACATTTGAGCTTTTATTTGTTGATTTGTACACATGTGATTGTAGGATACAAAGATAATGATATCACAAAAGAGGATATTTGATTTTGTGGACTGAATAAACAACTTTATTTTCTTGCTTGATTTGTTATTTTTTCACACATCAACCATTTGCTTACATAGCTATTTATAGGACTCAAGATACATCAAGATGCATTAACTACAATGAACATGACTCTTAGGTTTTCTAGGTTCATTCATGCATGCAGCAATGAACTTTGACTCTTCCTAATGAATTTGACATTCTAGATACATCTATGCATGACAAATTTTGGTTTACATATCCAACAATGCCTCCCGTAAACCAAATTTGCTTTTGACTCCTAAAGCGTCGATATTTTTCTTGAAAGCTTGTCCTCCTAGAGATTTTGTAAATACATCTGCAAGTTGTTCTTCAGTTCTGCAATATTTGATGTTAATTTCTCTTCATGAACAAGCTCCCTTAGGAAGTAAAATCGCATGGGAATGTATGTTTTCCTTCCATGTAGTACTGGATCCTTTGAGACAGAGATAGCAGATTTGTTGTCACAACAAATTGTTGTTGGTCCTTCTTGTTTGAACTTCATGCTTTCTAGAATACCTTTTAGCCAAATACTTTGGCAAGCTGTAGAAGATGCAGAAATATACTCCGCTTCTGTGGTAGAAAGTGCCATAATTGGCTGCTTCTTTGAACTCCATGAAATTGCTCCGCTGCCAAGGTTGAAGACATAACCAGATGTACTCCGAGAATCATCAATACTTCCTCCCAATTCACTGTCAGTATGACCGACAAGTTTGACAGGAACATTAGCTTGATAGAAAATGCCATAGTCAATAGTTCCCTTGACGTACCGTAATATTCTTTTGGCCGTTTCCCAATGATTAGAATAAGGCTTCTCCATGAATCGACTTACCAGACTTACTGCATACACAATATCTGGTCTTGTGGCAGTCAAGTACATCAAATTTCCAACTAAACTTCGAAACATAGTGGAATTAACAAGCTTGCCTTCACCATCTTTACTTAATTTTATTCCTGCTAGGCATGGAGAGGAGACTGGATTTGCATTCTCCATCTTAAACTTCTTCAAGATTTCTTTTGCATAACTTTCTTGTGTTACCTTTCTTGTATTGATGAGCCTCAATACCAAGGAAATGGTGTAGTTCTCCCAAATCAGTCATTTCAAATTCTTTCTTCATGGAAAGCTTGAATTTCTTCAGCATTTCTATATTATTTCCTATGAAAATAAGATCATCAACATAAAGACTTATTATAATAAAGCTTCCATCTGATCTTTCTTTTGTGTAAAGAGTGTGCTCATATGGACACTTCTGAAATCCATGCTTCTCAAAATATAAGTTGATACGACTGTACCAAGCCCTTGGAGATTGTTTAAGGCCATATAATGCTTTATTCAATTTGTAGACTTTGTCTTCTTCTCCTTTTTTCACAAAACCAAGAGGTTGCTCAAGATAAACCTCTTCTTCAAGGATGCCATTTAAGAATGACGACTTCACATCCATTTGGAATATTTTCCAACTGTTTTAAGCTGCAAGAGAAATCATTAGTCTAACAGTTTCAATTCTTGAAACAGGTGCAAAGACTTCTGTGTAGTCTTCTCCTTCCTTCTGCTTGTATCCTTTTGCTACAAGCCTTGCTTTGTACTTGTTGGTTGAGCCATCAGGATTCTTCTTGAGTTTGTACACCCATTTCACACCAATAGGTATCTTGTGTGGTGGAAGATCTGTGAGCTCCCACGTATCATTCTTCTCAATGGACTTTATCTCCTTCATTGCTTGCCTCCAAGTTTCTTCCTTATTTTCATCTTCAAATGAAATTGGATCTTCTCCTGCAAAGAAAGCAAAATAGACAGTATCATTTGATTCTACTTGCTCAGTTGAGTCATAAAGTTCTTGTATACTTCTCATTTTTTTAGGAGGTCTTTGAAGCACATCTTCTCTTGGTGGAGTTGGAGATGCACTTTCGGTTTGAGAGTCAACTTCTTCACCGTCTTCTATAAGAGTGTGAGTTGTACTTGTAGCACCTTCATAGGTTGAAGCTTCGCCAAATCGAACATCTCGACTGATTACAGTCTTCTTTGTTGCTGGATTGTATAACTTGTAGGCTTTACTTCTTTCACTATAGCAACAAATATACACTTTTCTGCTTTGTCATCGAGCTTGGACCTTATAGCGTCAGGAATGTGTGCATAGGCAATGCTCCCAAAGATTCTTAAGTGTTGAACACTTAGCTTTACTCCGTACCATGCTTCATGAGGTGTGACGTTCTGTAAACTCTTCGTAGGTGATCTGTTTATTAAGTAAACAGCACACGAAACAGCTTCTGCCTATAAAGCTTTGTCCACCTTCTTTCTACTGAGCATGCATCTCACCATGCCCATAATGGTGCGATTCTTTCTTTCACAAACACCATTTTGTTGTGGTGTATATCTGGCAGTTAGTTGATGCTTTATTCCATGATCTGTACAAAACTTTTCAAATTCATTTGAAATATATTCACCACCACGATCAGTTCTCAAAGTTTGTATGTGAAGACCAGAAAAAATTTCAACTTCAACTTTGAAATCTTTAAAGGCTTGAAAAGCATCAGATTTTTCTTTGAGAAAATAAGTCCATACTTTTCTTGAGTAATCATCAATGAAGGAGATGAAATATCGATTACCTCCATGAGATGTAACTTGCATTGGTCTACATAAGTCTGAGTGAACAAGTTGAAGTGGTTTCTTGGCTCGACAAGTGGATTGCAACGGAAATGTAGATCTATGAAGCTTCCCGATTTGACAATCTTCACAAACATCATCCGAGAAATAGATTTGGGGCAGCCCTTTGACCATCTTCTTTGCCACTAACTGCTTCAAGCTTCCATAATTCAAATGACCAAACCTGTCATGCCATAGTTTGGAGCTTCTACCATCAATGCTACTGAAACATGACAAGTTAGTGGTCTGTAGTGTTAGAGAAAACAGATTATTTTCTGCAATAGCAATTTTTGCAACAAGTTGATTGTTCTTCGACAAGAAACAAGCATTGTTTCTGAAGTGAATATCAAACCCTTTTCTTAAGAGATGACCTGCACTTAGAAGATTGCTTTTTAGTCCTAGGATGTAGTATACATCTCCCATCTTCTCGATACTTCTAGATCTTGTTTTGAAAGCAATTTCACCAACGCCTTCTATTTTGTATGATCTGTCATCACCAATCTTTACTTGGCCACGGTCAGCTTTTGTTAAGCTTGTAAATAAATTTTTATTTCCTGTCATATGTTTGCTAGCACCGCTATCAAGATACCACAAATTATCCAGGTTTTCACCATGACAAGCAAGCAACAAAGTGTCTTGATGGTTACCTTGTGCTTCATGAACGTAGCCTGCTTCTTTTTCCAGCATTCATTGATAGTGTGGCCTGGTTTGTGGCAATGATAGCATTCAAAGTAGCCACGACCTCTTCCTATCTGATGACCACGACCTCGTCCTCTTTGTGAGCCTCTTTGTAAGTATCTGGAGTTGAAGTTGTCCTCTTCTTCATTTTGGTTATTATTGGAATAACCTCTTCCTTTGCCATGAAAATTTGTACTTCGTCCTCGAAAATTATTGCCTCTTCCGCGTCCACGGTTCTGAGAAGAACCACGGCCTCCCGTAGACGCGACATTGGACTTGAGAGCATGATCGGGCTAAGAAGAAACACTTTGCGGACATCTTTTGTTAATCCAAAATTATGAGCTTCTAATTTTCCTTGTAAACTTTCCAAAGACAGAGATGCAAGATCTTTATTTTCTTCAATAGCAACTACAACATGATCATATTTACTTGGTAGACTTCGAAGAACTTTTTCAACAACTTTTTGAGTTTCTAAAATTTCTCCATTTGAACGCATTTGATTCATAATAGAATTCACTTTTGTAAAATATTCTTCAATCTTTTCATTATCTTTCATTTCTAGCTTCTTAAATTCAGCCCTTAGAGCTTGCAAGCGTACCTTTTTTACTTGATCTTGGCCAGAATATGCTGTCTCAAGAATTTTCCATGCCTCATGGGAGCTTTTTGCCTTGGATATTCTCTCGTAAACTGGAATTTAATTTCTTGATAGATTTGGAAGAGCGCCTTCTTGTCCTTTTGTCTCTTATCCTTCACTTTTTTTGTGCTTCGGATAGTTGGCATTCATTTGTTGGTTGCTCCACTCCTTCTTCAACGACACTCCATAGATCTTGAGATTCAAGGCATAGCTTCATGAGATTGCTCCACTAGTCATACTTTTCTCCTTTGAAGCGAGGCACAAGAGAGACAAGGTTGTTATTTGAGGTAGACATTTTTTCTTGGCTCTGATACCACTTTGTAGGATACAAAGATGATGATATCACAAAAGAGGATATTTCATTTTGTGGACTGAATAAACAACTTTTTTTCTTGCTTGATTTTTTTTTTTTTCACACATCAACCATTTGCTTACATAGCTATTTATAGGACTCAAGATACATCAAGATGCATTAACTACAATGAACATGACTCTTAGGTTTTCTAGGTTCATTCATGCATGCAACAATGAACTTTGACTCTTCCTAATGAATTTGACATTCTAGATACATCCACGCATGACAAATTTTGGTTTACATATCCAACAGTGATGTGTTAGTTGGTGGATGATTTATATATTAGTGGGCAATGTTCAAATCACACAACAAATATATTCTTTTGTCAACAATTATTGCAAGAAATTCCTTTGGAGGGTTCTAGCTCGGAGTACTTGAATGTATGGGAGGTGAACGAAGGACGCAAAATGACGCTTTTATGAAACATGTACGTGTAGGACACGGAGTTGGAGCATCAGTTTCGGTGTAGTAGGGATGTAGAGCTGCGATGCAGCGAGACTGCAAAGAAGTGCTTCAATGGGGGTACTCAGGCGTTGCCCTGCATAGTTGTTCTGTGTTAGCGTTACGATTTGTTGCCTTGTTACTGCAGTTATAGGCTGTTTCGTTCGTAACTGCCTGATTCATTAGGGGGTTACTGCTAGTAACTATTTGATTCATTATAGAGTTACTCCCTTGTTGGTAAGATCACAGAAAATATCCAAGAGAAAACAACATAATTCTCTGTCAAAAGATAGAGTTTTCTTTCAATCGAAACTGAAGCTTTCTACAAGAACGCTTGTCAGAGTGATCCTTCACTATGTTAGCACTTTGTTTGTGTTGTACAAAGTGCGCTCCAAAAATAGCAACTCGAAAAAAGTTTCTACACAAGAGCGTTTGTTTGAAAGAAGGTGACAAAGCAGGTTCCCAAATTTCTTAAGAACTTTATGGTTCCTGAAACGAATTGACCTAGAAGGTCCAATCTTGTTCAAAAGTGATCTTAGTCACCCTTATAGGCTTTTTTGTTATCTTGATAACATATTTACAACTGGAAATTGCTGAGAAACCCAGTTTCAGGATGGGTTTTTATGAAAAATCCACCCGTAGGATGGGTTTTATGAAATGTCCAGAATTATATATTTTACGTTAAATATTCCAAGCTTCCCTTTAGATGCTCTGTATTTACAAAATTTTTATTTTGATAATACCATAACTACCCCTTCGCACAAACTCATATTTGGATTGCGATTCTCGTCTTCTTCTTTCTTCTTGATCTTCTTCTTTTCTTCTTCTTCACGAGAGATCTGAATTCCATTGCTCTCATATTCAACAGAGATCGCAAAGATCGTTCGTAGTTCGTTGTACTTTTCTTCAGTCGAACTTCGATCATCGCTCATAATCATCATCTTCTAGAGAGATTTGACATTTTGCAATGATTAGGTCAATTGTGGAGAGAAGATTTTCTTCTTCTTTTCCATAATAGTTAGTATCATTTTGAAAGAAGAACAAAACTCTTTTTTCCTGACAAATTTTTTCTACAAAAAAACAAAAAAATTAGGTTTATGTCAACTGTTCTCCATTATTCTCCGTGATTTTAACACAGAGAATTGATTCTACGTGATTTTAACACGAAAAATGACCATTCTTCGTGATTTTAACACGAAGAATGGTCATTCTCCATGATTTTAAGAACGAAAATGATCATTCTCCGTGATTTCTAATATGAAGAATGACCATTCTCCGTTCTTAAAATCACGGAGAATGACCATTATTCGTCATTTTAACACGAAGAATGGCAATTTTTTGTAATTTTAACACGGAGAATGGCAATTCTCCGTGGTTTTAACACGGAGAATGATCATTCTCCGTGATTTTAACACGGAGAATGACCATTCTCCGTGATTTTAATACGGGGAATGGTCATTCTTAGTGATTTTAAGAACGGAGAATGGTCATTCTGCGTGATTTCTAATAAGGAGAATGACCATTCTCCGTGTTAAAACCAAAGAGAATTGTCATTCTCTGTGTTAAAATGACGGATAATAGACATTCTCCGTCATTTTAGCACGAGAATGGTCATTCTCCGTCATTTTAACACGGAGAATGATCATTCTCCTACATTTTAACAAAGAGAATGACCATTCTCCGTGATATACCATGGAGAATGGCCATTCTCTTGCATTTTATGGCCAGTCGAAACTTTGGAGGGCAAAAACTTTTGACTAAGAGGTCGAAACAAGGCCGGTTTGTCGCAAAATGAACGTATTTTCGAGAAGCCTGAGATAAATCGTCACACCGTTTGTCGGCCTTTCGAAATTTTACAATGACAAAAAAATGATGTTTGGACCTCCATTTTAACAATTTTACCGTTTGTCGGCCTTTCCAAAATTTTCGACGAGTTTTTGAAGGAAGGTTTGAAGATTTTGGAGGAGAAAACATAGATTTGAAACTGAGCGGGGTATGGAAGAAGAAAAATTATCGAAACTTTTTTTTTTGAAGAGTTGGGTTCGGGGGTATTTTCAATAAATTAGAAGGACAAAAAGGTCATTCAGAATCCCCTTTATATATTTTCTCTAATTCTGAGCATGCGATGAAATGTTATTTTGTGGTGGATTTTACATAAAACTTTTACAATTTTTGGACATTTCATAGATTTTTCCTATTTTCTTCAACTTTCTTATTCAGTCGGTCATCTACTTTAGTGGTTTCTATAGATGTTAATTTTTTTTTTAGCAAGCTAAACTTGCCTTCCAGGAGATTGGTTTCGGGAGACTTTGCAAGTTTTTTCCCTTCGAAATTCTACAAACACTTTTGTTACCATATTACAAGTCAGTACACAAAAAAGTTTAAAATTGCATTGAGGATAAATGATTATATATTTATATTCGACTGTTTTCTTGCACATATCTCCACTAATGGTTCGCAGTTCCTGGAATCACATCTTGAGCATCTATGGGGGAAAAAAAAAAAAAGATTAGAATGGAATATTTTCGGTCTAGGAAGGAAAGGAAGGCTAGTTTTGTTGGCATTGTAAACCTGAAATATTATGCTACGCAACAATTTTCCAGGAAAACAAAAAACAAAGAACAAAAGCAAAAGGATTGTTTTTGATAAAGACCATCAGTTTTGACACTACACTTCCTAGATAAAGAAGAAAATCTAGCCACTTGCTGCATCATAGGATAACGAAAAGCGCATCCCTCGAGCTCAAAAGCTGGAGAGAATGAATGGTGACAGAGAAACTCGGACCTACCGAAGACTTGCGTAGACCGCTCAAATTGTCAGTCGTGGGGAACGCGCGCAGAGCCAACAACGTTCTTTCGATGGTGGCGACGAGAGGCAGCAAATCAAAGATGCAGTCGCTATCATACTGCTATACAGTACAAAATGCGCATTGCTTTCCACCCCGAGGGGCATATCTCAAGATTTGAAGTACTGTTGCTGAGAACAACAAACAACACCCAACTATTTTTGAACCTCTCTTTAAATTGGATGCTAAAGGTTGGAAGGTTTGCAATGACCAAGTACTTTTCGGCCAGATATTCTTGTGCTTCATTTTTCTGGTGTAAGAATAAGAATAATTAACAAGCTCAAAATAAGCATTCGTCTTTCTCACTGTTTAAAAATACATGTGGGAATTGTTGGAGTGGGTGGAATTTCAACCTATGTGGAGAAGATCCCGGAGTGCGACGAGCGCCATTCGTGTGTCGAAGAAGCTCGGGAAGTAGGCGACGCGGAGTTGCTACTGCTGCTGCTCCTAAGGGAGATTCTGGACTGGGTCTGCCGAGTTCGGCCCGAACTCGGTCCCAGGCCGAGTTCTGGCCGAACTCGGTCTGGCGGTTCCATAATGTTGGCGTTAGGTGATATTTGCTCGACACAGAGTTCTGGCCGAACTCTGTGTCGTCGGGGGCTGAAGCGGATTTTTGGTGACTTTTCACCACTGGATCTAATCCAACGGTCCAGGTTGGTTGCGGGATTGGGGAGTTAAGTTGAGTTTTTTCAACCCTAATTCATTATCGCAAGTAACACACAAGAAGAGAGAGGAAGGAGGCAAGAGTGCCATTGCAACTTCGGAAGAGAAGACGGAGGATTGAAGGTCGTTTTCGAAGGAGATCGTGTTTCGGATAATTTCTACTCGTCGTTCTCGCTCTTCGTAGCCTTGTAATCATTGTTCTTACTTCTAAGTGTTGTGGGAATCCGATTTGTATCGGGAGGAGTTTGTAGAGGGTGTAATTCTTCTATCCCATTAGTGGAGACTTCTCAGGGTTGGATTCCGATCGTCCCGTGATTTTTTCCGCAAGGGTTTTCCACGTCAAAAATTCTCTGTGTCTGCGTGGATTGTTTTGTGTGGTTGTTTTTGGGTTCGTGCGTTTGTATTGCTCGGTCCTCTCGCAGGTACTCTCCGGTTTGGGGAAAGGTTTCCGCGTTTCTTTCCCAACAGAGTGGTATCAGAGCCAGGTTCTGGAATTCAGAAGGAGTGTCAGTAGTTTGACAGAGAAACCAGAGAGGAGAGATGGACGCGAAGCCGGTGCGCATGGTGAATCTGAACGGCACAAACTATCATTATTGGCGGAGCAAGATGAAGGATTTGCTATTTGTCAAGAAGCTGCATCTACCCGTGTTTGCATCCGAGAGGCCCAGTGATAAATCCGAGGAGGACTGGACATTCGAGCATATACAGGTGTGCGGGTACATACGACATTTTGTGGACGAGAACGTGTACAACCACGTTGCCAATATTGAGCACGCGAAGATGTTGTGGGATAAGCTGGAATCCTTGTATGCGAAGAAGATCGGGGTAAACAAGTTGTTCCTGATCCGGACGATGATGGGTCTACGATACAAGGATGGGGCGTCTATTTCGTATCACTTGAGTGATTTTCAGGGCGTGGTTGACCAGTTATCTTCTATGGGAGTCAAGTTCGACGACGAAGTTCAGGGACTGTGGCTGCTGTGTACTTTGCCAGACTCGTGGGAGACCGTACGAGTATCTATGATCGCTTCTGCTCCAGAGGGCGTGGTCAGTCTGGAGTTTGCCAAGAGCGGGGTGCTAAATGAAGAGATGCGGAGACGTTCTCAGGGCACTTCATCCACATCCCACCACTCAGAGGCACTTGTTTCAGAGAGCCGCGGAAGGGGCAGAAGCAGGGGTCCAGGTGGTGGCAGAGACAAGAGCAGGGAGAAGTCCAAGGGTCGTTACAAGGACTCAAAGTGTTACCATTGCGGTAAGAAGGGCCATATCAAGCGAAATTGTTTCGCTTGGAAGAGAGAGAAGGGCGACAAGGGGAAGTAAGAAGAGAACACTACAGCGGCGGCCTCGGTGCATGGAGGCGATGTGATCGTCGTAGGTGATGAGGTCATTACTAACCTCGCCTGCGATAACAATTCTTGGCTGGTGGACTCAGGGGCTTCAGCACATGTATCTCACAACAGGGCACTATTTGCCACTTACACTACATGCGACTGTGGAGTATTGAAGATGGGCAACGGAGATGTGTCGAAAGTGGTTGCCGTTGGAGATGTGCATTTGAGAACGAAGACGGGTGCGGTTCTTGTTCTCAAGGATGTTCGTCATGTCCCTGATATCCGTTTCAACCTGGTGTCGGTTGGAAGGTTGGATGACGAGAAATTCTTCAGTCTCTTCGGGACAGTCAGTGGAAGCTTTCCAGGGGTTCGATGGTGATTGCCAGAGGAAGCAAGAAGTCCGGTCTCTACTATATGGAGGGGAGCGCAGAGGGACACAGGAGGTGAACGCAGTCAGTGATGCGTCTACCGAGTTGTGGCACAGGCGGCTCGGCCATATCAGCGAGAAGGGGATGAGCTACTTGGTGAACAGGAAGGTGATTCCGGGGCTCAAGTCTACAAAGTTGGAGAAGTGCACGCACTGTTTAGCTGGAAGTAAAATAGGATGTCTTTCCAAAGTCACCCAAGTTCGAGGAAGCCGACGTTGCTCGAGTTGATTCACTCGGATGTCTGCGGTCCTATGAAGGTAAAATCTCTTGGTGGTGCTTCTTACTTTGTAACTTTCATTGATGACTGTTCCAGGAAGGTTTGGGTCTATGCCTTAAAGACCAAGGATCAGGTGTTGCCTACTTTCAAGGAGTTTCAGGCCTCTGTTGAAAGGGAGACGGGCAAGAAGTTGTTGTGTGTTCGGTCCGACAATGGCGGCAAATACATCGGTCCCTTTGATGCGTATTGCAGAGAGCAAGGGATACGACACCAGAAGACTCCGCCAAAGACACCTCAGCTCAATGGTGTAGCAGAGCGCATGAACAGGACACTGATGGAGAGGGTGCGGTGTTTGCAGTCAGAAGCAAACTTGTCGGGCAGTTACTGGGGTGAGGCTCTTCTCACAGCTGCTTATGTTATTAATTTGTCTCCTATTGCTCCTTTGCAGGATGATGTGCCTGACAAAGTATGGTACGGCAAAGAGCCGTCATACAATCACCTGCGGACGTTTGGTTGTAAGGCCTTCATGCATGTACCGAAGGACGAGAGGACCAAACTTGAGTCAAAGACGAGGCGATGCGTCTTTGTCGGCTACGGTCGGGATGAGTTTGGCTATAGACTCTAAGACCCAGTGGAAGGAAAGCTCTACAGAAGCAGGGACGTGGTATTCGTCGAGGATCAGACCATGACCAACACTCAGGATTCGAGACGCCTTCTGAGGCTGAGGAATTGCCTGAGTTATAGTCATTTTGCTTCGAGCAGTTTCCATAGGACATCGCAGAGGATCCAGTTATGGGGGAGCTAGTACATGGAGTTGCTCCCAACCTTGATCATCAGCCTGCTGATGGTGGTCAGGGTGTCCCTCAGGAGGGTGAGCATGCCGGAGAGGCAGTTCCTGAAGGGGAGGTGGCTGTCGGTATACAGCCAGCACCAGTGGTTCCTTTGAGGAAGAGTGACAGGGATCGTCGACCATCTACGAGATACTCACCCGATGAGTATGTGCTATTGACTGACGGGGGAGAGCCCGAAAGTTTTGCAGAGGCTATGGAAGACGAACACAGGCAGGAGTGGATGGAGGCTATGCAGGAGGACATGAGTTTCTTGCACACTAATTCCACTTATGATCTGGTGCAGTTGCCAAAGGGCAAGAAGGCTTTGAAGAATCGATGGGTGTTCAGAGTGAAGAAGACGGATGATGCTACTCGCCCTCGATACAAAGCGAGGCTGGTAGTTAAAGACTACAGTCAGTGGAAAGGCGTGGATTATGATGAAATCTTTTCATCTGTCGTCAAGCATTCGTCTATTCGGGTGGTGCTAGCATTAGCAGCAAGCCTCGACTTGGAGGTCGAGCAGATGGACGTGAAGACGACATTTCTCCACGGTGATCTTGAGAGAGTTGTACATGGAGCAGCCAGAGGGATTCTGTGTGAAGGGCAAGTCACATTTGGTCTGCCGGTTGAGGAAGAGCTTCTATGGTCTGAAGCAGGCTCCGAGGCAGTGGTACAGGAAGTTCGAGTCGTTTATGGGGGAGCATGGTTATGCACGGACGACGTCGGACCACTGTGTATTTGTGAGGTATTTTGCCGATGATGATTTCATCATTTTGTTGCTCTATGTTGATGATATGATATTAGTGGGTCGGAATGCCACTAGGATAGTGGAGTTGAAGCGCCAGCTGGGCGCGGCCTTCTCTATGAAGGATTTGGGCGCAGCGAAGACTATTTTTGGGATGGAGATCAGCCGAGAGAGAGAGTCCAAGCTGCTACACTTGTCCCAAACGAAGTACATTCACCGGGTACTTCAGCGTTTCGGGATGGACGGGTCGAAGAAAGTGAGTTCCCCCCTCGCGGCTGACTTTAAGCTCACTGAGGAACAGTATCCATCTACCGAGGACGAAAAAGAATATGGAGCGGGTTCTATATGCCTCAGCTGTGGGGAGCCTTATGTATGCTATGGTGTGTACGAGGCCAGATATTGCTCATGCAGTTGGTACGGTTAGCAGGTATCTTTCAAATCCTGGAAAGGTACATTGGAGTGCGGTCAAGTGGATTCTACGATATCTTCAGGGCACTGCTGGTTGGAGACTTTCCTTTAGTGGTGACGAGCCGAAGCTGGTTGGGTATACCGACGCTGATATGGCTGGAGATGTAGCGATCGACTTCGGGCTACGTGATGATGTTTGCGGAAGGAGCGGTGTCGTGGCAGTCACGGTTGCATAAGTGTGTTACCTTGTCAACGAAGAAGTTGTTGCAGGAAATGGACTGAAGCAAGAGCAGTATATTTGCTTTGCGACAGTCAGAGTGCTATCCACCTTGTGAAGAATCAGACGTTTCATAGCCGGTCCAAACACATCGAGACTCGGTATCACTGGATACGGGATGTGGTTGAGAAGAAGGAAGCGGAGCTTGAGAAGGTTCATACAGATGACAACGGAGCTGATATGTTCACGAAGATTCTACCAAGGAGAAAGTTTGAGTACTGCAGGCAGGTCGTCGGGATGACGACATCCTCCCCATAGTTGTAAAGGGGGAGATTTGTTGGAGTGGGTGGGGTTTCCAACCTATGTGGAGAAAACCTCGGAGTACGACGAGCGCCTGTGTGTCGAAGAAGCTCGGAAAGTAGGCGACGCGGAGTTGCTACTGCTGTTGCTGCTCCTAAGGGAGATTCTGGACTGGGTCTGCCGAGTTCGACCCGAACTCGGTCCCAGGCCTAGTTCTGGCCGAACTCGATCTGGCTGTTCCAGAATGTTGGCGTTAGGTACTGTTTGCTCGACACAGAGTTCTGGCCGAACTCTATGTCGTCGGGAGCTGAAGCGGATTTTTGGTGACTTTTCACCAGTGGATCTAATCCAACGGTCCAGGTTGGTTGCGGGATTGGAGAGTTAAGTTGAGTTTTCTCAACCCTAATTCATTATCGCAAGTAACACACAAGAGAGAGGAAGGAGGCAAGAATGCCATTGCAACTTCGGAAGAGAAGACAAAGGATTGAAGGTCGTTTCGAAGGAGATCGTGTTTCGGATAATTTCTACTCGTCGTTCTCGCTCTTCGTAGCCTTGTAATCATTGTTCTTACTTCTGAGTGTTGTGGGGATCCGATTTGGATCGGGAGGAGTTTGTAGAGGGTGTAATTCTTCTATTCCATTAGTGGAGGCTTCTCAGGGTTGGATTCCGATCGTCCCGTGGTTTTTTTCGCAAGGGTTTTCCACGTCAAAAATTCTCTGTGTCTGCGTGGATTGTTTTGTGTGGTTGTTTTGGGTTCATGCGTTTGTATTGCTCGGTCCTCTCGCAGGTACTCTCCGATTTGGGAAAAGGTTTTCGCGTTTCTTTCCAACAGGAATTGGAATGAAATCTATATGGAATTCAAGTTCATCGTGTATTCAGAGGCGGGACCAGGATTTAATTCGTGAGAGAGGCGGCAGCGTATATAAAATTTTTTAAAGTTGTCATATTAATTGAACTTCAATAACAAAATATATACTAAAGCTAAAACAAGAAAGAGCAAAAAAATGAATGCATAGAGCTCTACCACTTGATGCAACTTACTCTTTGTACATTAGGAGGCCAAACTAATATATACTTTAAAACGGCAAAAAAATTTCTATATAGTACGTAATCGACATTTTAAAAAAATTGTGGGGGACCGTGGTCCCCTTGGACCTTAGTTAATCTGTCTGAACGTATTCAGGATTATAGAATTGTAGTTCCAATGAAGATGTATAATTTTTATATATGGCATTAGCATTTTTTCCTTTTCAAAATAATGACAACTATATTTATAAGAAAATCTGACACCGACTGGAAAGAGGGTAAAAACTTTGAACACTAATAGTTCCCGACACAGTAGAGTTAAGGAACTGTTTGGATACATAAAAGTGGGGTGAAAGTGGGGTCATTTGAGAAAAGTCGAATGATTTGACCCAGTTGCTCTGTTTGATTGGTGTGCTTTAAAAAGTAGAAACTGGAGCGATGGGATGGCTCCCCAGTTCATGTCTCCAGCAGAAAAACTTTATTTGAGATCCTGATATTAGGGTCTTGAAGTCGAGTGAAAGTGGAGGAGAGTGGATCGGATCTGTGGAGAATGAAGTGTGTTGTTTTGGCCTTAGAAACTAAAGAATATACCCACATTCTCTAGGCCAAATGACTTGTATCTATATATATAAGCTTGCTTGTGTTTAGAGATGCACATGTGGTGTGGAGTAGCATATGGGTGCCATGTGGGGTATTTTTTTTAGTGAAAAGAAGGCTAACTCAACAATGAAGCATTAATGCTTTTTGTCATGCTCTTGGAATTTTTTCTATTGGAGCTAAGTCCCGTAAGAGTTTAGCGACTCAGACTCGGACTAGAACTCGGCTCATGGGCTCATGAGGCGTAATATGGCATTTTGTTGGCGTACTTTGCACTTAGCAGGTCAAAATCGTCGCTAGGCACATAGTGCGCGCTGTGCGCCAATTAGCGCACTGTATCTGTTCATGATATGAACAATTATGCAACGTATGGAAATAATTTTTAACACGTCCCGAACATTGCATATATTAGACGGTTACTGGACAGGCAGTATAAATGTTCTTTCCTCTCTCTCATTGAATACAGTGATTTACACAAGTTTCTTATGAATTTTCCAGAGAGCAGAGAAAGAAACAGTGCACCATTCTGTCCTCAGCCGAGGAGTCAGTAGAGTACATGACAGAGTGTTCCAAAAGTTCGTCTCTGAACTTGCTGATTCCTGAAAGTTATTCGTGTGGGGTGAATCTAGCTTTAAGCACCGGTGATCATTCACCCCAGCAGGCCATCCGTCATTCTTTTCACTTTATTCTCGTTCTGAACGAGATTTTCTTGTTCATCTATTGTCTACAAAATATTCTCTGATCTAATCAGAAATATTTTGTGGACTTTCATTGCTTGTTACCAAAATCACTTGTACCTTCTTCGAAGTGTTGCATTCATTTTGTCTCTCTGAAACCTCCAGGATTTCATTCGTGCACCTTCCTCGAAGTGTTACCAAATTTAGTTTTCATCTAAAAATTACACCGCGGGTCTAACAATCTCAAAGCTAGAATTCTAAAAGATAGAAAAATCTCGTGCTGCACTCCTCGATCCCAACTTTAACAAGTTAGAGAAGTTCGATGGAGAGCACTTCCAAATTGGAAGAGAAAGGTTAGCCTCAATATCCAACTTGTGAACGTCAACCATGGGCTAACTGAGGAAGAACCAAAGGTTCCAGAAATGGTTCAGCAGCCGCAATTGTTGCAGCTAATACTAAATTGACCAAATAAAAGAGGGAGAATAGCCTCTATAGGCTTCTAATTCAAATGCTACGGAGGACTCCCTGGCAAAACATACTCTAGGAAGACCATTGCCAGAAAAATAAAGCTAGGAGTCTCTGGAGAAACTATATGAAATGACAAGAACAGCAGCAAGATATTTATCGTCAAAAAAATCACAAGTGGTTGTTTGAAGATGAAAAGATGATGCTATCTCAGGTGAAGGAGTTCCTGAAGTTGCGTCAAAAATTGAAAGATAAGTGGATGCCCCTCAACGACAAATTTGTGTTGGAGGGATTGTCTCCAAGATCCCCACTGGTTTGAGCAAATTCTATGCGAATATACATAGAAAGAAACTGGAGATCAGTCTAGAAGATCTCCTACAAGAAATTTATGTTGAGGACCAGATGAGGGCTCAACTGAAGGTGGATGCTCTGTCTAAACAGATGGCTAATGCCAACTTGGTCTACACGAAGGAATCTAAGAAAAAGCAGGCGGCTTCCCACAATAAGAAAGACTTACTAATCTAAAAGTGAAGGGGACTTCTTTCATGCAACAGAAGTTTCACTCCTTGTAGGAACTCATTGTGTAGTCACCCCATTTTAGCATGGAGTTTCACTCCTTGTAGTGCTGCTCTACGTGCCTCCTGTAAAGCACACCAGGCATTCACTCTGCCTGAGAACTCATTAAGGCAATTAAGCCAACCTTCCCACATGAACCATTTTCCGCAGAAAATAACAGTAGACAACAGTAGTATAGGTCCGTAACCTCTCCATGCCCATTAGAACATGTACCTACCGTTCTGATATCTTTCGATTAGTGGTCCTCCCTTAAACCAAAAGCTAGATGCCTAGTAGATAAATCTTTGAACTATAGCATAAAACTTTATGGTAGGAATACAAAATCCAATATCAGAATGCTTCAAGCCTATTTACAAGCTGGTCATTGACCAGCTGGCGCTTGAGGTCCTTGGTGAACGGATCCGCCAGGTTCCCTGACTCCGAACATCAATCACTGCAATAACACCTCTTGAGAAGATCGTACTGTCATGTGCTTCAACCGCACAGTCCTCTTCT
>JANAVB010037039.1:0-34997 GCA_029216955.1 Iris pallida
TCGAAGTCAGGAGGACCAGTACAGCAGTTTCCTGCTCTGCCAGCACCGAGGGCAGGGCAGTATCGAGGACCCGCAGTGGCAGTGAGACCATTGGCCCAGCGTCCGTTAATGCCACAGGCTCAGATGTTTCGGCAGCAGGGACCGCCGATGCAGCAACACCAGCATAGACCATCCCAGCATCACCAAGGCAGGGGCCAGCGACAGTACCAGGCTAGGCCGCAGCATGGGAACCAGCAAGGAGGTCGAGGGCAGGCATTCACTCTGTCCTTGGAAGAGGCATTGGCATCAGGAGATGTTGTGGCAGGTAACATTCTCGTCGCCTCTTATCCCGCAGTAGCATTGTTTGATTCGGGAGCATCGTACTCATTTTATATGTACAATTTGCAACATGGCTAGGAATAGAATTCGAGGCATTGCCAGGGAGGTTAAATATACTCACTGGTAATGGGCTCGTAGGAGTTAGTAGAGTTATTCTAGCATGTGGCGTTGTAGTTTGCGGGCATTCCTTACCTGCCCGGTTGATAGAATTTCCTGTTGGAAATTTTGACGTTATCTTAGGCATGGATGGCTGAAAGACAGTCATGCGACGATAGATTGTCGTAGGGAGTGTATCTTTTGATATCCCTGGCATGAAGAGATTCACCTTAGTCAGATCAGAGGCAACTCAACAAGAGCAGGGAGTAATAACGACAATGGAAGAAGTTCAAGTTCCGAAGGTAGTTGAAGAGTTTCTAGACGTATTTCCTGAAGAACTTCCAGGTCTGCCACCAGTTAGAGATATTGAGTTCAGCATAGAATTGGCACCTGGAACTAAACCGATATCAGATCGAGTTTACAGAATGGCGGACTCGGAGCAGGCTAAGGTATATCAACACATAGAGGAACTGAAGGAGAAAAAGTTCATCCAAGCTAGCATATCACCATGGGCAGCACCAGTGGTACTTGTGGAAAAGAAGGATGGGTCGTCCAGACTGTGCATTGATTACAGGAAGCTTACGCGGCGACAGTAAAGAACAAGTACCCACTACCAAGGATCGATGACTTATTTGATCAGTTGAGCAAAGCTAGAGTTTTCTCCAAGATAGATCTTCGTTCAGGGTATCATCAAGTGAGGGTTCGGAAGGAGGACATTCCCAAGACAGCATTCAGGTCGAAGTATGGGCATTATGAATTCTTAGTAATGCCGTTTGGTTTGACCAATGCTCCTGCAATATTTATGGATTTGATGAACCGCATCTTTATGCCATACTTAGATCAGCTTGTCGTTGTGTTTCTTGACGACATTCTCGTATACTCTGCTAGTGAAGAGGAGCATGAAGACCACCTCAGAAAAGTGTTACAGGTTCTGAGAGAGAACCAGTTGTATGCCAAGCTCAGCAAGTGTGAGTTCTGGATGAATCATTTTATTTTTGGGTCATATCATATCAGGAGCTGGAGTAGCAGTAGATCCCAAGAAGGTAGAAGCAGTAGAGAGTTGGCCAGTACCCAAGACCGTAGCAGATGTACAGAGTTTCTTGGGATTGGCAGGATATTACAGAAGGTTTGTATCAGACTTTGCAAGACTTTCAGCACCCATGACCCGCTTGACACGAAAGGATGTACCATTCGTCTGGTCGGCAGAATACCAGACATCATTTGAGAATCTGAAGCAGAAGTTGATATCAGCGCCTATTCTTACATTGCCAGTTGGACCCGGAGGTTTTACCGTTTATTGTGATGCGTCAGGTAAAGGACTGGATGTGTCCTCATGCAGCATGGGAAGGTAATAGCATACGCATCTAGGCAACTTCGGGACCACGAGAAGAATTATCTAACTCATGATTTGGAGTTGGCGGCAGTAGTATTTGCTTTGAAGCTATAGAGGCATTACTTATATGGTGATCGAGTGGACATGTACACAGACCACAAAAGTCTGAAGTATATTTTTACTCAGAAGGAACTGAACATGAGGCAGAGAAGATGGTTGGAGTTGATTAAGGACTATGACGTGGAGCTTCAGTATCATCCAGGCAAGGCTAATGTGGTAGCAGACGCTCTCAGCAGGAGAGGCGGCGCATTTATGTTAACAACACAGAAGCATATCTTAGAAGACCTTCAGGAGATGGGCATCGAGGTATTACTTCCTAGTGATGTAGGAGTTCTGGCGAGTCTACAAGTTCAATCCAACTTGGTATATAGGATCAAGGCAGCTCAGGCACAAGACCCAAGGATTCAGAAGCTTAGGACAGAATATGAGTCAGGACTCAGGAAGGAGATAAGAATTCATGAAGATGGTACACTTAGGTTTGGGTCACGTCTATGTGTGCCTAGTGGAGATATCAGACAGGAGGTTATGGCAGAAGCTCACAGCTCTCAGTATTCTATTCACCCTGGAGGGACCAAGATGTACCAAGATATCAAGCAGCACTTCTGGTGGAATGGGATGAAGAGGGAGATAGCTAGATTTGTTTCCCGTTGCTTGGTATGTCAGCAAGTGAAGGCAGAACAGCAGAGGCCAGCTGGGTTATTACAACCGCTTCCTATCCCGGAATGGAAGTGGGAACATATTACAATGGACTTTATGACCGGTTTACCAAGATCACCAAGTGGTAAAAATGCTATTTGGGTGATAGTAGATCGGCTTACAAAGGTGGTGCACTTTTTTTCTTTTAGAGTAGGTCAATCTACGAAGAAGTTGGCAGAGTTGTATATGCAGCAGATAGTCAGGCAGTATGGGGTCCCAGTCAGTATTGTGTCAGACAGAGATACCCGTTTTACATCACATTTTTGGAAGAGCTTACATCATAGCTTGGGTACCAAGTTAAGATTTAGCACGGCTTACCATCCACAGACGGACGGGCAATCAGAAAGAACAATTTAGACCCTAAAAGATATGTTGCGAGCTTGCACCCTAGATTTTGGAGGATCTTGGAAGAGCCACCTGCACTTAGTTGAGTTTTCTTATAACAACAGTTATCAAGCCAGTATCCAGATGGCGCCGTTTGAAGCACTATATGGTAAGAAGTGTAGGTCGCCACTAGCATGGGATGATATCGGGGAGAGAAATATGTTAGGCCCGAAAATGATTGTTCAGACAGTTGAATTAGTCAAAGGAATTAGAGAGCGACTTCGAGTTGCACAGGATCGGCATCGTCATTGGGCGGACCAGCATCGTAGGCCGCTAGAGTTTTCTGTTGGGGACCACGTGTTCTTGCGGATCTCATCTACCCGTAGGGTCATTAGGTTTGGCGTTCGCGGGAAGTTGAGTCCGCGGTACGTGGGCCCATTTGTTATTCTTGAGAGGATAGGCGATGTTGCTTATCGTTTATCTCTTCCACCTTCGTTACGAGAGGTGCATGACGTATTTCATGTATCTCAGTTGCGAAGGTATGTATCAGACCCAAGCCATATTTTTGATCATTCTGAGCTGGTTGTTGGTACCAACCTGTCTTACGAGGAACAGCCTGTGTCTATTTTGGACCGAAAGAGAAGATACTCAAGAACCGAACAATTAGCCTTGTCCGGGTTGCTTGGGATCATCACTCTTTAGGGGAGTCAACGTGGGAACGTGAGGATGATATCCGATCACGGTATCCGCACCTGTTTGACTCACAAGGTATATCTCTTTCTGTATACCTTGATTGTCTTAACTCCTCATGCTTGCCACCTTACGAGTAGAATTGCTTGGTATCGTAGAATGTTCAACATAGATATGTTACATACTATTGACATTGTAGAATGATTGCTTACTTAAATTGCTTATACCTAGAGTAGTTCAGCTCTGATGTTTCTATCATGCTTGGATTTGAAATTCCGAGGACGGAATTTTTCTAAGGAGGGTAGAGATGTCACTTCCCATTCCCAGAATACGTATTTTTAGAATGCATGTACTGTTTAAATATAAATATTTTATATTTATCATGTATTGCTCTGTATTTAAATTTCTTTAATTTTATGTTAATTAATTTCCTGCAATTTCATTTCTGCACTTTACTTTCTGCTTTTATACTCTGCTTTAGCTTTGCTATGGGTTCAGCTCAGATTGGTTTAATTATGTTGGTTCATCATGAACCGAAATAAACCCCCCACCTACCACCACTCCTTCATTTAAAAGCCCCAAACCCTTTCTCTCTCTTCATTACTTCTTCTCATTTATCTTCTTCTTCCTCATAACTCTCCCACCAACCTAGGAGAGCAAGGCAAGTGCCAACTTGCTTCTTGATGGATCTCCATTATTATTGTTCTATCATCCTCCTTACTTGATTCTAAGCCTCTTTAGTACTTAGCATTTTCAATTTCCATGGCTGATTTGTTGTAGATCTAAGTTTGTTACATTTTCGGATTTCTTAGGTTTTGATCTAGTAAACTTTGTTATCTTCAAGTTTTGATGGTTCCATGTTGTAGAGAATTTTGTTCTACCCAATTTTGACCTATGGAAGTCCATATTTGGGCTTGGGATGAAGGATTTATGGAGCTTGGAAGCAATGACTTCCATGGTTCTCTTCCATGCTTCTGTTCTCAGAAATTTGGAGAAGAAGAACAGTCCCAGCCGCATGAATCTTTCTTTCACAGCTCATGAGTTTATTTATTTCCCAATCTCATTCCTCAGACGCATGGATTATTTATTTCCCAATCTCATCTCACAGCCACATTCCCACAGCGCATGAGTTTATTTATTTCCCAATCTCATTCCTCAGGCGCATGGATTAGCATTCCCACAGCGCATGAGTTTATTTATTTCCCAATCTCATTCCTCAGGCGCATGGATTATTTATTTCCCAATCTCATCTCACAGCCGCATTCCCACAGCGCATGAGTTTATTTATTTCCCAATCTCATTCCTCAGGCGCATGGATTATTTATTTTCCAATCTCATCTCACAGCCGCATTCCCACAGCGCATGAGTTTATTTATTTCCCAATCTCATTCCTCAGGCGCATGGATTAGCATTCCCACAGTGCATGAGTTTATTTATTTTCCAATCTTATTCCTCAGGCGCATGGATTATTTATTTCTCAATCTCATCTCACAGCCGCATTCCCACAGCGCATGAGTTTATTTATTTCCCAATCTCATTCCTCAGGCGCATGGATTATTTATTTTCCAATCTCATCTCACAGCCGCATTCCCACAGCGCATGAGTTTATTTATTTTCCAATCTCATTCCTCAGGTGCATGGATTATTTATTTTCCAATCTCATCTCACAGCCGCATAAGAATCTCATTCCTCAGGCGCATGAGATTATTTATTTCCTCCCAATCTTATTCCTCAGTGCATGATATTATTTATTTCCCAATCATTTCCCTCAGGCGCATGATATTATTTATTTCCCAATCTTATTCCTCAGTGCATGATATTATTTATTTTCCAATCATTTCCCTCAGGCGCATGATATTATTTATTTCCCAATCATTATTTATTTTTCAATGTTTATTTCCCGAATTTGGCATTAATTAACATTGATTGTTATCTTGATTAATTATTGATCACGCGTTCCTAGATGGAACTAAGAGACTGGCTAGTCATCTTATTGAATTAAATGGAATAAGACACGTTCATATTTGAAATCGATTGGCCAATCCCGAATATTGACATACAGGCACACATGTAGGCTTCAATTTATTTATTTATTTATTTTACTATAAAAGAAGTATGTGTACTTTATGGTCAATGCATGATTGTTTCGTGGTTAGTTTGGATTGTTGCATTACGCTATGTAAGACCTACAACCTAACCGCACGGACATCGTTGTAGAGTTGTGCATATCGTACCCCGTACGAAAGTACTCATTCTGAATGACCATGATCCACGGCATGGGATTTCACTCAACGTAGAGACTATTAAGTTAAATAAAAATAATGATTACATGGAGAGAATGGATTCCCGAGTTCTTACATGGCAGCCCTCTTGGGACTAGTAGTGCCCGACAGGCCGGCTGGTCCCCACAGATACTGCAAACCTGCCACACGGGCATGAAGCGGTATCTGGTTATACTATTTATTGTATATTGTATATAGATGACGGGCGTCCTGCTGGGACTCGTCTAATTCATGATTGGCGCAATTGATTGATTGGATCGACTAGCCTTGCTTGTCCATAGTAAGAACTGAGAAATCTTTATTGCAAAATTCTAGGATAACTTGGAACTCACAGTAGTAAGCCATAGGAGTTGGATGGCCGTTTAAGTTGATTTGTTTGTGTATTGTACCTACTCTGTTACCTAACTGAGATAATCAGAGCATCAGGACATGACGGGCCAACTTCTGTCCTTGTTTGGTTGGGAGGTTGGTTCGAAGTGTCGTGATGTTATGTGAATCCCAGTAGCAAGCAGAGATCTATTATTATATTCTCTTAATTACTGGTTTAATGTCTCATATCGTGCTTCCTTGCGGTACTTGCTATTAGAGGTCTAACCTCTCTGGTTTTGCATGGCCAGATTTAGAGCCGGTTCCCGAGGACTCAGCTTACCTCTACCTCCAAGATGGTCAATACTAGAGGGATGATCGCAGGAGGACTCGAGTGGGTTCCTTACCTCCCCGCTCGTTTTGTTATTTACTTTATACTTTTTCGTTTGGCACCGACATGTTAGTCGGATTGTCTTGCACTTACTTTTGCATAATTGTAATTAAGTCAGACTGCAGCTGATAACAATTGTGTATACTTTGCTACATCATCTGGCTATGTTTTATAAAGCCAGATATCAAGAATATTTTGACTGAGCGTTTGGGATGCCTTACTGCTTTATCTTACATGTTCTCTATTTCTGTTTTTTGTTTGAATAATTGAGACAATAGATGTGAAGTGACCATAGCGAGACTTTCATGTAGTATGCACCCCCTTGTCTTTTAGACAGCATTGATCGTATTATACGGTATTCATCTACCCGTAATACGTAGCTGGCTGAGTCATTCCCCCGCTCTCCAGTATTCTGGTTCTGGGGCGTGACACTGTGGTTGTATTGCATTGCCTGCAATGTATAGTAGCAGTGAGCAGTAGCTAGAAATAGGAGCAGCAGTAGCAGGGGATCCTGCCCTGTTTTTGCAAATGGAAATACAAATCCAATAACAGCAGCAGCAGTTAGCAGTGTTAGTAGTTAGCTTCTCTAGGTAGCATGGAGTATTAGTAGTTTGAATGTGTGTTAAGGGTTCACTTTTACCTAAGTTAATATAGATATTGTCTATATATATATTTGATATATATATTATGAAGGGTATGGCCATTTGGGTTTGGCCATTGGGTTATCATTTGACCATAGACCTATGGGTAAATTGGAATGTTGTAGGTGGCAAGTGCTAGTATCTATGGTTGGTTGGTAAGTATGAATTAGGATTTAGTGATGAGTTGGCCTTAGGCTATTGTTAATGAGTGGTATATTTATGCAAGTTATAAATGCAATGTTTGGATAACATGTGAAATGTAATGTATAGGTAAGCATTAATGTAGGTAATGACATGTAATCATGTAATGCATATAAGTTAAGAAATGAATGCATAAATGAATGTAGAAATGTAAGCATCTATGTAAATATACCTATGATTGAATGAATGTAAGTTCAAATGTATGAATGTAATGTAAGCATGTATATATATGTAATATGTGTTCTCTATGACTTGTGATGGTGTATGTTTGCTAGCCTAGGCTTGGTTAGGCCTAGTGAGACTTGACTAGACTAGGATGGACCTAGTTGACTAGAGTGTTGACCATGGTTGACCCAAGTTTGACTTGACCTAGTTTGACCTAGAAATCATGTAGTTTGCATTGTAGCTTTCATTTTCCTTGTATTAAACATGTCATAACCCATATTACTCTGTTTAGGACATTGTGACTCCGGTGCAGACATCTGATATTACACTACTCTTTTCAGAGTATCAGGCGAGTACATTCTCTGATAGTTTTCTCATTTATTTGTCAATTACTGTACTTCAGTTCTAGTTAGTTGTACGCGATTCTCTGTTACAACACGTATGGATATTTCTGGATTCATGTATGCGACACACATACCATATCGTCTGGCCTCTATTACTGGAATTATTCTGGAATTATTTACTGGTATCATCATGTTCTGGCTGGACTCATCTTGAATCTCGTGTCGGATTTCTGGATTCACTTGCTGGGAGGGGAAATACTAGAGTAAGACATGTAGACATATCCCAATTCTGGAATTACCCCACATGCTGGAATCAAACTAGAATAATAGCCATCTCACACCCGGCCAGGTGTGTGATGTACCGAATTATCTATAGCCATTTACATGTCGACCTCGGTATTTTAAAACACACTGTTAGAGTATAGGCTAGACTCACCCTGGAATCATTGATCACTATGACTGGAATTGTCTCGTACTGGATTCATCTTATATTAGATTTATGTTGTACTGGACTTACACTGGAGTTTACACTTGTCTACATTTACTGTCTGGACTTATACCATGTTACTCTAGTTCAGCTAGTTTCTATTTTGCAGTCTTTATTGCCATGATTCTTCTCTTGTTTTAGTTACTTTACTTTTCTTGTACTTTATCTGTCTCTCTATACCATCACCTGAATATAAACTGCCATGTTCATCAATACAACTGTCTATAACTGCTTTATAATTCTCTGTCATTTACTTGGGTTTTATAGATGAGATTGTACTTGTTCCTGTTCTGACTGGACCTGTTGAAAATATTACATATACTTGCGCTGAGGATACATGTCCTACATATTATGGACCCGGAGACGGGATGGCTACCTTTGGCCCCGACACTCAGGAGTGATCGGAATTTAGTTTAGTAGACTTGCATCTGTTTTTCATGTTGAACTTGTTGTATTTGATTTGAGACTTGTGTTGTATTTGAGATTGTTGAGATTTTGTTATTATTATAGTAGTTGTCTTTCTATTTCTTAGTTATCTCTTCTGTGTTATCTTATCGTGCCTAGACTGTGATTGAGTTACAATATCTTATACTTATCCTCCGTTCGGAGCTGATCATGATGAGTACATTATATACTGCATGAGTTGATGGTTAGTTAGAGACTTAGAACAGCGTTTTACTGCCGATTCTGCGACGTAGGCTGGGCGCTGTTACGTACTTGTACCCTCACAATGGATACGGGTCGTGACACTTTTAGAGAGAGGGATGTGTGGAGTGAACTAATGTGTTAGGGAGTTATGAGTGAAGGATGTGTCAGGTGAGTGTCTTATATATACAATGTATATATAGATGTAAGGGATTCCTCCTAGTGCAGTGCCCTGCACTGTTGTGCAGGGGAGGGTTTAGGTCCTGCAGGCCAGGGTGGGCTTGGTCACTACATGGCCAAGCAGTACACAGGGAGCCCCTCCCAGGTTGCAGATAAGGAATAGGTCCAGTATCTTGTGTTTGTGAGGTTTTGGTAACATATAAGTTCAGGAAATTAGAAGTAATCTAGTATGTAAGTCTATATATATGTGAATGAGGGCATCCTAAAGTAAGCTTAGTGTCAAATATATGTATATATGTGGACATGGTTTGGGTGGATAATAGGAATATATATAGTATCATAAGGTATAGGGCTTGGCCTAAGTGTAAGTTTTGGGCATAAGTTATAAAGGTAGGTAATTGAATTTTGACCTAACCTAGATAGACTAGGTTTGAGCCATGTGACCTAGATTTGACTAATGGTTGACCCTTTGACTAGTGTTGACCAATTGACTCTTTGACCTAGAAATAGCCTAGTTGACCTTGGTTGACTAGATAGTTGACTAAATACTAGATCTTGACTTGGCTTGACCAAAGTTGACCAAGAGTTGACTTTGACCTAAATTGACCTAGAATTATGTAGATTGCATTGTATACTTCAACTATTACATATTGAACACATTATAACCTGTATTGCTCTAAATAGGACCTTGTGACTCCAGTTCGAACATCTGTTTACAAGTTGTTTAGGGTATCAGGCGAATACATTCTCTAATAGTTCTTTTTATTTGATATATCCAGTGATGCATGTTATATTAGTATTCTATCTTGATTTCTGACCTGATGGACTCACGGATTGGTATTTTGTGGATTCCCTGACTGGAGATATGTGGTTTCGTGCCTACTGGCTTACTGGACTAATGAAATATTGGACTAATGTATCTAATCTTGACTAATGAAATGTGTATCAAAAAACCTGGATCCATGTGTACTAGTCGGACGGGGAAATACCTAGGAGACATGTGAACATACCCATTCTATCCCATAGTCTTACTGGAATAATAGCGGCCACACACGGACGTGTATGGTTTGTCGGATATCACTCTCTAGCCGTTCACATGTCAACTTGGTATTTCAAATTACTGGTCTTAAACACTGATTTCCTGGATTGTCTGTTGTATACCTTGCATGACAGGTTTACCTTTTATATATATATGTCTGTTTTCACAATTCATGTTCTCTATATACATCTACTGCTCGATGTTCACTTGTCTTTTTCTTGTACATTGTCTCTATAACCTGATCATCAAGTATTTTATTATTATTACATTCTCATAGTGCTTGTCAATTATTTTGAACTACTAGAGGAGATGTGCTCGTTCCATCCTGACTGGATATGTTGACAAAATTTTACAGATGATATATATGACTGTCCGACCTTCTATGAGCAGGTGGTATGCGAGGGTGGCACGCAGGAGTCCGAGGAGGATCTTGCTCAGTAGTGTGCCCTAGATATAGTTTAGAACTTTTAGTCTTCATGTTGTATCGGATTGTTTCGATTGTTAGTTGAGACTTATTTATATTCAGGATATATATTTATTTGTGTTGGACATCTAAACTTGAGTTGTGATAACTTACTCTTTATTCAGCTATCTCTTTTATCTATTTTTATATCGTGCTATATCTTCCTTTAGACTTGTGATTGAGATTATATGGTTGTTGTCATATTATTCCTCCGTGTGGAGATGACAGGTTATATACTTCACATTGTTAGATGATAGATATTGTAGACGACCTATACAGTATTCTACCGCCGACACTGCGGCGTAGGCTGGACGTATACACGTTCTCGTGCCCGTAAACAGGGTACGGGTCGTGACACCTGGAATGGTAGGAAGTCATGACATCTTCCTTGGACTGATCTAGAGAGTCTTCAAAAGGTTTCAGGAAAAATCTTCGGCACGCGGACAAAGCTTTAAAACACGAACGTCATCTTGCTAGCTGGCGCATTCCACCTGATTTGTAGCACCTGTAGAGAGCGAGGATCAGTACGTTCACATGTACTGGTGGGTGGCTAATTAAATCCAAGCTCTTATTTGTTCAAGAAGTTTTGTAAACCATGTTATATACTTGGTGATCTTTCTAACCATCCTGATGGATTACATGTGAACATTTTATGAGGCAAGCATATGAAAACTACAAGTATTTTACAATTATCAGTGGCATAGTCTCTACGCCTAAAGTAAATAAACCATATTCATCATGTGTCACAATGATCAGATGAAGCAGTGTAAGGGTTTGAAGGACACTGGCAATGTCAAGCCATCTTGGACTATAGCTGGGTTAGACGGCAATCCTTTTACGGAGGGTAGCGAGCCATGTTTGAAAGTTTCCGAATCACCCATGCTAGTTCTGCTATCACTGCTATACTCATTCCTCCTAGGCCGAATCGGTTCCTTGGCCTAGGCAACCGTTCGAGAAAACAACATCTTGTGCACAAGTTGTCCAATGGCCGTACTACTCTTCTTCGTTTTGTAGAACTTAACCCATTTTAAGGTACTTCGCCTTACCGCTGTGTTACTCCTTAATCGATTCACTCTTCATTTTGCACATATCTATAATAAATATGGCATAAGAAAGCATGTATCAGTTTCATGTCATAACAGTTCTATAGCAAGTGTTCACGGGGAATCGTGCCACAATTATTGATTCTAACACTATAAGGACAAGCATATTTCCTTTATGTTTATGATAGATTTAAAAACCATAGGGTCGAAGGAAAGGAGGGTCAGTCACTCACCTTGATTTTGCTTAAGGCGAGGGACCGGTTGATTGTGCTTAGACGGCACCTATGCGATCACCTGAAAACCGCATAAGCAACTAGTCAAAATACTGCGCTATTCATTGAGTTCGATAGAAAATGCAAAGTTTAAAAAATGCAAGCCATGAAAACCATCGAAAACATTCACGAAAATGCAATTCAGAAAATCAAAGCCAAAGAAGCAAGCGTGGCATGAAAAGCTGTCACTCCCGTTCCCGGAATACGTAAATTTTTATTTTTCTGTATGTGGTATCTGGCACCTGTATCTTGATTGTATGTATCATGTATTTGTAACTGGCCATAGCATGGAACAGTATCTCGTCGCGGATTAGTATACCACCCCTTGTCCTTGTCTGGTTGTAGGCGTAGTTCACTACTTTGATGATAAGATTTCTGAACCGTATTATGGTTAGGATTTTATTTAATTAATTTAATTAGTTGTATCATGTAGCCTTTAACATGTCATTAGTCATGTGGTTAAGAGCATGCTTAAGATTAAGGTTACTTTGAGTCAACCCAACCCCTATATATATTCTCTTCTACTACCAAAAAATAGTAAATTGGCGACGACGTTTTAGCGACGGAATAAATCCGTCGTCATTAGCAACGGACTACCAACAACCTGGCGACGACTTCCCGGCTAATCGTGCACCAATTTTTTTTAAGGGTGAATATCCGTCGCCTATCCGTCGGCAAGCCGTCGGTAAAACAGCGACGGAATAAAAACCCGTCGGCAAGTAGTCATTCGGTAGTCACTACTTGGCGGAAAAATGATAAAACAATCGCGGGAAAATGTTACTAGTTGGCGGGAGAATTGACGACTACTTAGCGACGGATAATCCGTCGACCAGATGATGGGATATTAGCGACGGACATATAGTCCGTCGCTAAGTGGTCAATAAGTGGTTGGAAAATTTTAAAAAAAATCTCGTGAGATTAACGACTAAGTAGAGACGAACATTCCGTCGACCATACGACATTTCACAGCGGAGTAGCGACGGATTTTATCCGTCGCTAAGTCAAAAGCCTAGCTTAAGTTGAACCACGGAAGAGAAATTTCATTCCCCCCAATTTTTTCTCTCTCCTCTCTCTCTCTCTCTTGGACGCGTACGATCGAGGTAACTCTCTCTCTCTCTTGGGTGGCGGTGGGGGGCGGAGGGGAGTCGGCGGTGGTGGGAGGGGGAGGGCAGCGGGGGGGTGCTGGCCGCTGGGGTGGGTGGGTGGGGGTGGGGGGTCGTCGCGGAGGGTGCTGGCGGTGGTGGGGTACGTGTGGTGGGAGGGGGCGGGCAGCGGGGGGGTTGGCTGCGGGGAGGATGGCCCCGGGGGGGTTGGGGGTGGGCTACGGGAGGGGCTGGCCGGGGGGGTTTGGGGGGGCTGGCCGCGGGGAGGCTGGCCCCGGGGGGTTGGGGGTGGACTGCGAGGGGGGATGGCCGCCGGGGGGGGGTTTGTGGTAGCTGGCCGCGAGGAGGCTGGCCCCGGGGGGAAGGGTTTGGGGTGGGCTGCGGGGGGCGGGTGGGGGGGACGGGGTGGCTGGCCGTGGGGGTGGAGGTGGGAGGGGATGGTGGGGGGGTTGGGGGTAGGCTGCGGGGGGGGGGGGGTTAGGGTCTGGCCGCGGGGGGTCGGAACACACACACACACACACATACACAAAATACACACACACACACACACACACACACACACACACACACACACACACACACACACACACATATATATATATATATATATATATATATATATATATATATATATATATATATATATATATATTCGGCACACACGCATATATATATATATATATATATATATATATATATATATATATATATATATATATATAAAGAAAAAATATATATATATATATATCGGTTTCGGTCCAAAGTTTATATATACTCCTCGAATATATATATATATATATATATATATATATATATATATATATATATATATATATATATATATATATATATATTCGAGGAGTATATATAAACTTTGGACCGAAACCGAAACCAAATAAGTAAATTTAGTATATTCAAAACCGAAACCGAACCGAATTTAGTATATTCAAAACCGAAACCGAACCGAATTTAGTATATTCAAAACCAAAATCGAATAAGTAAATTTAGTATATTAAAAACCGAAACTGAACCGAATTTAGTATATTCAAAACCGAAATCGAACCGAATTTTTTAAAATTTAGTATGTTCGAAACCAAAACCAAAACCAAAACCAAATCAGCGGATTATGGCTCATCCCACCACCAATCTGTATCGGTATCGGTATCGAATTATTTTGTTGAGTATCGGAATCGGTATCGGTATCGAACTAATTATGTTTAGTTTGTCTTACGATACAGATTTTCACATCCAAATTGAAATGGATCGTTACTTCGTTGATCGTACATGGATGTACCAGCGGATCAATCTCCTCGACCGTAGGTACTTATAAGTATTGACCGTATCGGATTAGTATCAGTCTATCGGTTTGGTATAGGCCGTATCGGTTGGTATTGGTCTTAGCGAATTGGTATCGACCTATCCGATATGTATCAGCCGTATAACTAGGATTCGTATTGGCCTTATCGATTCGGTATTGGCCATATCCGATAGGTATCGGCATATCGGATTAGTATCGGCAGTATCAGATTAGTATGGTGGAAGGTTTGGTAACAACTGTACTTGGATTTCTCTCTTCTAGAGCTAGATTACCATTGCAAGAGAGTCACGAGAGCGTAGCTGGCCAGTTACAGAACATACATGCTTCCTTTTGAATCTCGTTTTTTCTGATAAAAAAGGAAGCATGTATGTTACTGTAACTGGCCAATCACGATCTGGTGACTCTCTTGCAATGGTATTCTAGCTCGAGAAGAGAGAAATCCAAGTACAGTTGTTACTAAACCTTCCATGATACTTATCTGAAACGGTCGATACTAATCCGTCACGGCCGATGCCTATCTGATATGACCAATACCAAATCGATAAGGCCAATATGAATCCTAGCTATACGGCCGATACATATACATATCGGATAGGACGATACCAATTTGTTAAGGCCAATATCAATCTGATACGTCCTATACCAAACCGATAGACCGATACTAATCTGATACGGTCGTTACTACGTACATCCGGCCTATACCAGCGGATCCACCAATTACTGTACGATAGGCCCAAGGACTCCAGTTACATCCGGTTATTGGTGAGTACATGATTACATAGTAATTTTGTTAGTCTTATAATACAGATTTTTACCTCCAATCTGCGATGGATCGTTACTTCTTTGATCGTACATGGATGTACAAATGACAATACGAGAGCAGATGTAACACCCAGTTTTCCAGATGAGGGTAATTTTGAAATTTTATAATTATAATTATTAATTATTGATATTTATTTCACATTATGATTTTTGGTGATTTTTAATTATTTTTAAACTATTTAAAAACTGCTTTAAGTCATGGCTTGTGATTTTGATGTGCTGCTAGTGAAACCTGAGAGACTGCATGACCTAGAGCCTAACCATGTCATTAGGATATTTAATTATCATTTTTTAGCCTAGGGAAATTTTGGTCATTTTGACTTATTTTGAATTTATTGATGATTTATTGAATTGCTGAATTCTAGGTTGACTTGACTTGTTGAGACCTAGTGAACTAGCCTAGAAGCTAGCCCTAGCCATGGTGACCCTAGTCTAACTTAGGTTAACCTACTTTTAATCATTAGAAACTAATTTTAGAATGAGGGGATTTGGTTTAGTAAATTTAAGTCATGGCTTGTGGTTTCATGAAATGACTTATGGCTTAATGATTTATTTGATCATGACTTGGCCCATGGCCCATAACTAGAAGCCCTAACCCTAACCAAACCCTAAATGACCAGCCATAGGGATCCCCACCCTATATAAACACTTATTCTCTAGGGCTTGTCTCTTTCTTTATTCATTTCAACATTGGAAAAGAAAGGTATGTGTCCCCCTTCCAAAAATCTCCATAAATTCATTTTAATTCCTTTTTAATCCTAGTTTCTTGCATTAGAACCTAATACTCTCCTACTTTCTGATTTTGGGGTTTAATCCCAGCTTTGGGTCAATTTGGAGCTTTTGGCATCAAGAGGAAGAATCCTCCATTTGAAGCTTTTCCAAGCTTTTTGCACCTATAGGTAAAATCCTTTAAATTGATTTAAAATTTGGTTTTCTTTGCATGTAGGGCTAGATCTAGGAGTCCCCTAGGTGTCCCTGAAATTTGGGTAAATTTTGTGTCCGTTTGGTGTCCGTATCGGACACGTGTCGTAGTGTTGTGTAGGTGTTTGTTGAAATGCCTCTAAGGATTTTATTTTCGATTTTTGTAAAACTAATTATATGAATTTGTTGCTCTATATGTGTATATAAAATTTTGTGAAGACTGATTGGATTTTCGTGTCTCTTTCGTGTCCAAAATTGGACACGAACGCGCGCGTGCACGAGGACCCCGTGCTGTGCCCTGCTGCTCGACACTGATTGCGGACACGACACGGACTCTCATGAGCTGAAACTTGACACACATGTTGTCTTAATGACTAACACGACACTTGTAAATTTTTACGGCTTCTCGTTTGGTGTGCACGAAGTAAATCGACCCGTACTGTTTTCCTCACTGTTGCACACACGCACAGACACTCGACTGACACGGGCTCGTAACTTGGACACGACACGACATGGACCTGTTGCAGGCTGTGGGACACGTTCCCCGACCCTAGGCAAACCTAGACACGTGACCACGAGACACGAGGACACGTGTGCCGTGTCCTAGACCTAAGTGAACATGTGCACGACACTGTTACAGTCTGTGTTGCCCGATTGGGTTTCTAGACACTTAGACTCGTCGTGTCGCGTCGTGGTGGACACTTAAGGACACGAGGGACATGAGTATACCTAGGGGCACGATTACCAACACTTAGGTTTGGGTATTAGTTAAGTTTTGTGTGTTAAATTTGGTTTTTCCGATATATTCTGATACAAAACAGGTTTTCTATTTTCTGAGATTGAATGTAGGTTAACTATTGATTGTGTGTTCAATTCAAGCAGGATTACACTTGTGCACATCTGGTATTAGCTAACAGGTTGAGGTTTGTGATTGGCACAGAAAATAAACTCGAATTTGCATTTTTGGGTTCAAAATGGTTTGGGACTGTTCTCATTACTCAGATTCCTGAGAACACTCACTACAAAAAAAGTGTCTTTCTGGGACGTCAAAAATCCGTCTTAAAAAGACCTAAATCAGTCCTAAATTGTAGTTTGGGACGAATTTTAGGACGGTAAGTTACAGTGCTATTAGGGTGGCGTGGCAAAAAGTTTTAGGACGAAAAATCCCGTCCTAATTTGGTTTTAGGGTCGAAAAAGCTAACCGTACCAAAAGAGTTTGAATTATTATATGTTTACGACGGTTTACAAAATTGTCCCAAAATAAAAGAGTTTGTGACGAATAACATCCGTCATAAACAAATTTGCCAGCGTTACAAAAGGATGTCGTTTATATCTAGGACAATTGCATAACCGTCTCAAAAGTAATACTTATGAAATTATTGTTTGTATTTTCCAGCTGTAAAACATACAATTTAAATACACATAATATATTTCATATGATCATGACTGTTGTTAAGTTTGTCCTCAGATCTATCTCCAGGTATCAGAGCTCCAATACAAAAAAAGAAAGCTTAACAACATCAAGCATTCTTTACCATTAAGTAGAAGACAACAAAATCCATATATAACTATATATGTTCAATTGATAAACAACAAAAAGCTTAACATTAAGCATCCTCAACCACCATTTCCAAAACAAATCCAAAACACAATATATCACCCACACAATCAGTTACAAAATGAACCCATTGTCTCCACCATTACATACAAAATTCTGAACTCAAAACATTAAGCACTACACCATATTTTTGAACATTAGTCTATCCAACACGAACCCAAAAAATTAACCCAAACTTTTTTCCATCACAAGATCGTCGCCCATCATTTTAGCATATCCAGAATGCTTTTGAAGGACCTGCAAATGAAGATATGCCAATATATTAGCAACCTGCTAACTGTACACAAACAACCAGAAAAGAAAGACAAGTTCTTACAAATTGTACAAAGTAGTCTACATTAGTTTGTGAATGTTTAAAACAGAATAAAAGGATCGATCCATCTGTACAGACCTGCTAACAGTTCTTCCAAACTGTACAGACCTGCTTACAAAAAAATTGGAAAAAAATAATGTACAAAAACAAGCTTCAAGTGACAAAAGAAGCTTCAAGTGAAAAAGGAAGCTTTAAGTGAAGACGCAAAAAATTGGAAAACATTTTAAATGGGAACTACAATTATTCTAGCAAGAATTACAGTAACAAGCTAGGAAAAACCAATGTAAAAGTTAAAATCTGTACAGACAATATACAAAGTTTAGTCCAAAAATCTGTCCAGGAAAAAGAGAAAACAAAGAATTCTATTATATCACAAGAAAGTGAAATTACTTATTCCTGATAATATTAAATTATCAGGAATAAGTAAAATTATCAAGGAAGTTGTGGTCCTCCCTTGAGGTTTTGTCCCAATGTCTGATGGTTGCTTGTAAATGTATCCGTGAACTGATATTGTAATTTCCTCCACTTTTTTACTTTTTATAATATGTTATACTTGGAAGAATTTGTCTATAAAAATTTGAAGATTCCTTTCATATTTTTCATATTCCCCAAACTTGAGTTGAAACTTTGTATGTTGGTTAAGAATGGAGAATGACAATGGAATCAGCAAAATCCATGCTTTAGCATGTGCTAAATAGATACTCATGGTGCTGGAATACATTAGAACAATGTAATGCTTTACTTTTTGGTCTGAAGCAGCATGGTTTTGTGAATTAGTGTTTCCAAATTCTAACAAAAATTTATTGTAATGCATGGTAAATTTGGAACCTAGCTATAACTCAATTTGGCCTATGCAATATTTGAAAAATGACGAGTACCTCTGTATATCTAGTCATGGCAAATATAGCTAAAACCCAGAAATCTGTTATACTGGAATCAAGAATGTGTCGTCTACTTGCTAAGGACTCCATAATTTATCTTCTCTATGTTTCAGGTTCTTCCGACTTCCTCTGTTCTTATTGGAAGCAACACATGGGTGGATCTTCTGGTAAGCTATCTGACACTAAGTCATTTTATTAAAAATTGCTTGTTTATATTAAGTTATATTTGTTGACAAGAAGTTCAAGCATAATCAAGTTGATTATGAATTTTTGAATTGCGAACAAAGCTTACCCAGTGTTGTGTGACTTGGAACCAGTCTTTAATCCGAATTTCACTAGAAACAATATATATGACACAAAACAATATTTGTATCTATCCGCAGATATAACACAATTACTTGAATTCACATCGATCCATACTAATTAACAAAAGTTGACACCTAACAAATCTTAGGATAAGGTGCAATCATGTCAGGAGTTTCTTCGTGCAACAATATATATGACACAAACAATATTTGTATCTATCCGCAGATGTACGTACACACGGTCAAACATGTGCATGCAGTTGTGCAGGTTTTCATATCACATTCCTAAGATGCTCAGATGAAGTATGAACACGGGGATTGCTAATTAGCTGCCGCTCAAATGTCAGCAGATACCCCCCTGGTAGACACAATCCGAATATATTAATGCGTAAAAAGTGAGGTAAAAGTCGTACTGTCATTTTCAATTCAAGATCACCAGCTTTGGAAAGGATGAGAATCCTCTTCAACAAACTGGTTATACCGACGAAACGTTTTAATATGTAAGGTGGTCGCACTGGGGCATACATCACACAGGGACCACAGACCACACAACAATCATATGGGACTTCATGTTGAATGAAGCAGTTACAATCCCAGTCTACAAAGCAGCTGCAGCTGCATTGATTCGGATAGAAAACACGAGAGACAACAACCCAGAAGCTGAGCCTGTGCTACTACCCTTGCCAGTAGTAGAAATCCTATATTCCAATGAAAAATTAATAATGTTCTTGTGGAAAAAAGAAACTTTATTCAAATTAAAAAAAAGGTGAATAAATACATAGTGGCATGAGCTGCATCAGTAGAAGATGAATTTTGGGTATATATTATATTTTGTGTACCCGAAACTAGTTGAGGTATATTTTGATAACTTTTAACGGTTACTTATCCTAAAATTGTTTAGGGTCATCGGGAGGATGACCATCATTGGCATTTGATATCTTCATTCTGAATAATATGAGTGGAAGAAGAAAATGATAAGTTGTTGCCCACATTTTTATATATTTGTGATACGTTGTTGCAAGGTTAAATTCTCTGAGTTAAGAGCGATTCATATGAACAAAGCATGCCAAGTGGATCTTTCTCGTGTGGTGATCTATATAATGAAATGCTAAAGTATACCAAATATATTGAAGAATGTTCAATAATATAACACAGATGCAAGTATTGAAAGCAAATATACCACATCAAAGGAGCCGGCTAAATTTGAGATCTTTGATGCTAGGGCACTTAGCAATCGAGTAGAAGGTGATGATCCATAATAATATCTAATATATATATATATATATATATATATATATATATATATATATATATATATATATATATTTAGGATCAACTCAAAGAATTAGTTGCAGTTATGCATGTTGAAATAAACTTGATTTTGTTCCCCTCTAACATAATAATATCCAAAATAGCCACTCTTCTTCCTACTTGGCTCTTCCTCGTATTCTTCACCTTCCACTTCTTTTTTCCCAGATTTACACTGCTCTGCCTAGTGTCACTCTTCTCCTTCCTCTACTTTTTGCTTTTTCTCTTCCTCATCTTGTTACCATGTCTTCTTGCCGCATAGTACTAGCTAGTGCACCAAGGTGCCTATGCACTTAGAAGAGCATATCACCTGGGTCCACTTGAATGTACATTGAAAGGGTTATAAAATAAATATTCCTTGATTAAAGCCTCAAGAGGCCTTATAGGAACAATTAGAACATAATAATACAGACTGTTGTGCTCTTCTTTTTCCCAACTAAGTAAAGAGCATCACAGTGGTCCTGAATATGGGAGTTTTTGATAATAAAAAAATTAGAATATAAAAATCCATGAAATCTTTAAAACTAGTAATTTTACCAAGTTCTAAAACTTCTATATATATTGCTACAACTAGAAAAAATCCTTCAAACCTTCTTGTAGCTTTACTTTGTAAATGATTCTTACTGAAAATATAGTCTACCAAATATAGGAATTATTAGTTTTCACTAGGCCAATATCATATAAGTGGAAATCTTGCTTATAATATTTGGCTGTCAATGCACAAATACACAATTCATAACTCTAAGATCAAGAACATGTTAATGTTAACACATATTATCTATTTGAAAGAGACAAGCATGTCCAAATATCTTATTTAAATTCTGCTTTGGTGGTTCTTATCAGGTTTGCAGAAAACTTTCAGCATGCTCAGTTCCACATCAAGTTCATACATATTGTTTTCATGCATTATTATAATCAATAAACCAAATCAGACGTACATTTACATAAGCAAACAACTTTTCCAAAAAAATTTGGCACAACTGAAGTATCAAAAGATAGGAATTCAGTAACTGTAGCCAATACGGTAAGCCTCAACTTTATTGCATCCTCCTCGCTTGGTGATTGCAACAGTAGTTAATATATTTGCATGGTAAGATCATTAAGATCCAGACATAAGCCAACACTTGTTAAGATAATATTTACCTCGATGTTAGAGGCAGAACAAAATCATATTTGACCAACGCTTTTTGCAACTATGGCTCAAAACTACTTATGTTCTCCAAATGTTTTATCCCGTATCGTAAGCGTGTCTTTAAAACAGAACATATAACACTGTGCATCTTTACTTAAATCATACCCAACTTTTTCTACAAATAAATATGGTATATGACCATAGTAAGACGAGGATTATTTTCCATAAAAAATCACAAAATCAAACTGGCATGATTTTTACTTCAATATATAGACTAATGACCTAGATAATCTCCACTCAAACAAAATAAAGGACTTAATTGAAATAACTCATTAATCGAATAAATTAGAAGAACAATAAAGATTGAATAGAAGATTTTTCATCTCACGGAGAAGCCAATTATTCTAATTTTGAAAAAAAACTTTAAGAAGAATCGTACACAAAGATTGAATAGAAGAACAATAAAGATTGAATAGAAGATTTTTCATCTCACGGAGAAGCCAATTATTCTAATTTTGAAAAAAAAAACTTTAAGAAGATTTTTCATCTCACGGAGAAGCCAATTATTCTAATTTTTATCTCACGGAGAAGCCAATTATTCTAATTCATCTCCTCCATTGCTTTCTTTCACCTTTCTCTTCGTTGATTCCTATATTTTTTTTCACAAACTATGCCCTTTTATAAGATAAACACAAGACTCAGATGTCTCTCTACTCATCAACCATCCAACAGGTATATGCCACCAAAGTGGCACATGTTTATCCAAGGTTTAAACTACGGGCCGAAACCACCAATAGGCTTTAACCATTTCGGACTAGAGTCTGTGTCCGAGAATCATTCTGGAAATACACTCTGTGTCTTATTCGTGTTCGTACAAAAATATATTCCTATTCATGCAAATGTGTCCCAATTTTTCACAAAAAAAAAAATCTAATTTTTTACAAATAATCACAGTAATTCCTACATGAACGCATAATCACAATAATTTGATAAATTAAAATCTGCAAAGAACATAGCCATGTTCAAACTCATGTTCCTGTCCATGCAAATGTGTTCCAATTTTTCACAAAAATCCAATTTCTCACGAATAATTATAGTATTTCCTACATGAATGCATGTAAATAGTATAAAATACTCAAATTTCAAGCAAATAATCTAGAACAAAATAACATGCATCCAAAAATTAGGGCAAAGACTAAAAAAATTTGATAAAAAATTCTAAAGATTGGAGATAATATACCAAGCAGCAGCAATGGAGCACCTAGGGTTGAAAGGTTGGACAGAGAGAGAGCAATGGTCAGAGAGAGAGAGAGAGAGCAGCAGCACTGGAGCACCTAGGTCAGAATAATGGTCGGAGAGAGAAAGATCAGCAGTACTGGAGCACCTAGGTCGGAGAAAGAGAGAGAGCAGCATCGTCCAATTTTTTGATCGGAAAAAGAGAGATAGAGAGAAATTTTTTTAGGTTAATTTGATATTGAGAAGTGTGTTTTCATCAACTAAGTTATGAATGTTTTAGGATGGACGGTCTGGATTAATCCATCCGATCGAACGGTTGAGATGAAAACACCTGGAGGTAAAGTTCCCCCCATAAACTTTGGCAATTAGCCGCCAAATGTGTGACATTCCCGCCGATCTATTTGGGACGGTAATGTGTATTATTTGGAACAAAAATTTTCATTAGTCCCAAATGGTTATCCATTTTCACAATCTGTCCCAAAAAAATACAACTTTTGTTACTTAAAATATAGTCGTCCCTAGAAATATACATTTATGACTTTTTAGACTAGGGTTCCTTATAATGTCGTCCCAAAAAGACACTTTTTTTGTAGTGACTGAAATTATGCACTGTTATTGCACTGGTTCACTTAGGCATCCTACAGTTTCACTAGGACACACTCACCATTGTCACTTAACACACACATCACTGTTACACTGCACACACACACAGTCCCTGTCACACACACCTGTGTACTGTCCCTCATTCCTGATTTTTAATATCTTGTTTAACTGAAATCAAATGTTGTTGCCATGATTCAAATCACCATGTTACAGTTATATCTATATGTGAGAGTTTGAGATAGAGGGTTAGTCTTGGGTTGTTGGCATTCGAAAACTGGGTTTCATGATATTGAGTTCATTATTTAAGGACTGTTTTAGTGTAGAGTATGGAAATGGATTTTGGATGCTTGTTAGTTACCTTGACTTCAGTCATTGAACCTTGATTTCAGCCCACATTTTACATCAAATGGTTAGACAGTTTCAAATATATTCATTCATGGTATTGGGTTGGGTTAGAGTAGGAAATTGTATGAGATGGGTTGATTCCACATTGTTAGTTTACTGTTGAATTGAAGCCATGTGCATAGAAGAATTATGTGATGGCTGATACACTCAGAAAACTGAGATTACTCATTGAATTCCCTTCTCTCTCACTGACTCCTAATTTCCCCTTTTATGATTGATTGCAAACATATTGATATGGTTCTCAAATTTGGGTTGGCTGTGCTAGGTGGACTGGTACACAGTCCTGGGAATTCAGTTTTCTGAATTCCCACTCTTCTAACACTGTTTTGAAGTTCATCTTCCATGTTAATCTATTTTTTGAGTTTGTACACTGTGGACACACTCTACACTCTTTGTTTTCAGATTTTTCATAGACACACATTACTTGTTTTTCCTTCACTATACACACAACATTTCCTTCACAGTTAGCCTATTATATACTACACCCTACCGGTTGTTTCACAATGACACCTATCTCCACTGCCATGTTGACACCTTAACCCCTGTACAGTTGATACCATGTATCATTCCTGATGCCATTCCTTTTTGTTTGTCCCCAAGTGTTCCATATTTCAGCCCCATTGCTAGCCTAGTAGCTGTCCACAAGACCAGTCCTTAATTCCCCTTAGACAGTCCAAATTTTAGTCCTAACAATCCCATTTCCTGCCCCCCTAAGACTTGAAATCAGTCCATGAAACCATCCTTTAACCCATACATTCAGTCCTTGTGAGCCAGTTGTGAGTGTTAGTGTGAGCCTATATGAGATTGGCAAGCCTATAGGTTAGCCTATATCTAGCCTATATAAATGTGTCCTATTTTTAGCTATGTGTATGTATGTATACATGCAATGTGTAGATTCTATGTAGACATGTAATGAAATAAAATGTAATATAGTGTAAGTAGAGATACAATGTATATGGCACATATAAATAGATTGGTCGGTAATATCCTATGATTAGGAATATGAGTTAGTTATCTTAGAGTTGACCCAATAGTCTAGAGTTTGACCAAAACCCTAGATGTTGACTTGGTTGACTGAAGGTTGACCAAAGTTGACTCTTTAACCTAGATTGGACTAGTTGACTAAGTTTGACTTACAGTTGACCAAACCCTAGAGTTGACCTAGTTTGACTAGGTGTTGACTTTGGTTGACCCAGAGTTGACCAAGTTTGACTTGGACCTAGTTTGACCTAGACAGTTGACCAGGTTTGACTTAGAGTTGACTTTGACCTAGAATTGACTTAGAATCATGTAGATTGCATCATAAACATCATCTGTCTTATTTTAAACATATTATAACCTGTACTGCTCTATTTAGGATATTGTGACTCTGGTGCAGACATCTGACATTACACCACTCTTTTCAGAGTATCAGGCGAGTACATTCTCTGATAGTTCTCTCATTTACTTGTCAATTACTGTACTTCAGTTCTAGTTAGTTGTATGTGATTCTCTGTTACAACACGTGTGGATATTTCTGGATTCATGTATACGACACACATTTATTTCTGGCCTCTATTACTGGTATCATCATTTCTGGCTTCTATTACTGGAATCACCTGCTGGAATCATTTACTGGAATCATTTACTGGTATCATTATATTTTGGCTGGACTCATCTTGAATCATTATGTCGGATTTCTGGATTCACTTGCTGGAAGGGGAAATACTAGAGTAAGACATGTAGACATACCCCATTTCTGGAATCATCCCTTTTGCTGGAATCATACTGGAATGATAGCCATCTCACACCCAGCCAGGTATGTGATGTGTCGGATTACCCATAGCCGTTTACATGTCGATCTCGGTATTTTAAAACACACTGCTAGAGTATAGGCTGGACTCACCCTGGAATCATTGATCACTATAACTGGAATCGTCCCTTACTGGATTCATCTTGTATTATATTCATCTTATACTGGACTTACATTAGAGTTGTACTTGTCTACATTATTGTCTGGACTTTATATTATATTACCCTGGTTCAGCTAGTTCTATTTTTACAGTCTTCATTGCTATGATTCTTCTCTTGTTTAGTTATTACTTTCCTTGCACTTTATCTGTCTTTCTTACCATCACCTGAATATAAACTGCTATTTTCATCAATACAACTGTCTATAACTGCTTTATAGTTCTCTGTCATTTACTTGGGTTTTCTAGATGAGATGTGCTCGTTCCTGTCCTGACTGGACCTGTTGAAAATTTTATAAATGATTGCCCTGAGGACACATGCCCTACATGTTATAGACCAGGAGATGGCTTAGCTACTTATGGCCCCGACACTCAAGAGTGATCGAGAGTTTAGCTAGTTTGTTTTGTTTTAGTTTTCATGTTTAGAACTGGAGTTTTATATATAGAATTGAGACTTGAGATGTATTTGAGATTGTTTGAGTTTGTGTTATTATATCAGTAGTTATAGTTGTCTTCAATTTCTTAGTAATATTTCTATGTTATCTTATCGTGCTTAGATTGTGATTGAGTTACACCATATCTTATACTTGTCTTCCATTCGGAGTTGATCATAATAAGTACATTATATACTGCATGAGTTGATGGTTAGTTAGAGACTTAGAACAGCTTCTACCGCCGACACTGCGGCGTAGGCTGGGCGCTGTTACGTACTCGTACCCTCACAGTGGGTGCGGGTCGTGACACGTTTTTAGTGGTGGCCCATGCAGGTCGAGAGTCGCATTAGTGCGATATTATGGTAGTACGGCGACTTAGTTGTACTGTTTAACGGAGAGGTTACTCAATCACAGTTAGGACTACTTGAGAGATTCCTGGACGACCCTTAAGAATCTCATTATGAACTTCAAATTGAAAATCATTTTCCTCTTGTTTTGATTCACCCTCACTCCTTAATGTTTAAAGAATCTTAGACTATTAACTTCCTTCATCGTATCCTTACTTATATTTTGTCTATCTTATGTTGCTAATTTAGTACCAGTTTGCGAGCTTATCTTATTCAAGCTTGATCATGACATATTTTATTGGAGGCTGGCACCCACTAACATATTGTCTAATCAGAACCGGTGCATGATGGTCTGATCAAGCTATTGCACTTTGGTTCGCTTTTTATATGTTATTCTCTGTGGAGGGAGACATAGTTAAATTTGCCTTAGAGTCTCATCCACGACAGCTTTGGCAATTCTCTTTTGAATTATTTCTATCGCCTATGAACCACGTATTGTACTTAATAACATCGCCTTTAAACTCTTTATTGTTTTGCCTTTCACATATTTCAGATAGAAAAGGCACTGTACTTGATAGGTCAACCCAAGGTATCATGTTTAGTTTTCCTATCCAAAGGAAGAAATTGCCTTATTTCTATATCCTTGCATCATCCTTTAAATTCTAATTCTTTGGTCGTGACCAGTTGACCGGGTCATCCTCCTTATCATCTAGTGTTTGGGGTCATATTCAATTGAATAAATTCAATTGTGACATGGATACCAAATCTTGGATACTCGTGCTCAGACTTCAATGGCATCGTTCTCCATCTTGCCCAAACTTCAATATATCCTAAAATTGGCCAACTTAGATCGTGCCGGGACTAAATCTTTTTTTTATATATTGTATTATTGAATTTCAATGCTATTGACACTCGTGCCTTAATCCTTCGATTCACTACAAGAAATTGCATTTTCAGCAACATAAGCAATATGTTGCGAAATGTTATATTTATGTCGCCAAAGGGTTTCTGCGACATATTTGGCTATGTCGCACGTATGTCGCGGTAGCCTTGTCTGGAAAAGTCTTTGGCGACATGAAATCAACATGTCGCAGAATGTAGTACCTTTTGGCGACATAACATATTCAGATTCTAAAAAATCATTTGGCGACATGTGCCTTGTGTGTCGCAGAAAGGTCATACATTGGCAACATGACACATGTCGCCAAAAGCCTAATTTATTTATTTTACTTATTATAGAAAATACTTTTTGCTACATAATTTGATGTCGCGAAAGCTAATGTAGCCAAATATAAATACACTTCTGGCTACACAATTTGATGTCGCAAAAGCTAATGTAGCCAAATATAAATACGCTTTTTGCTGTACATTTTGTTTTCACAAAAGCTAATTCATAATTTTTACATTAATTTTTATTTTCGCTTATATTTTTCAAGATAAATTTAAAGAAATTGTTTTGAAAATAACTTTAAAACATTAAAAAAATTATTCAAAGAACTTGAGAACAAAGAGCAACAAGTTACGTGAACAAAACATGAATCTAATATAATGTCTTTAAACATCTCTTAACAAAATAATCCATAATGCAATATTTTAACAACTTCAAGTGCCCATATAGTAAAAAAAATGTATTTCACAAACGTACTGCATTCAAATTAGACAATTATAATATAGACATAACACATGAATATTTGATTGACTTCCCAAAAAAATAGCCTAGCTACAATAGATCTCATGATATGAATGCCTTCCTCCCAAAATTTGCTTTTGTCAATGTGTCTATTTGATCCTGCAAACAAAACAAAAAACAAAAGAAATGTAAGTAAAACAATATATATATATATATATAAAACAAAAAAAATGTAAGTAAAACTATATATATATATATATATATATATATATATATATATATATATATATATATATATATATATATATATCAAAAGAAAGTAATTTTAACATGGATCACACATGTTTCTTTGCCAAAATTGTAGTTCTTAGCTTTTGTCAATGTGTCTCTACATGCTTCTTTGCCAAAATTTGGCTGATGTTGACAATTATACATACAATTCCTTGAAATATGCACCATGTTTCAACATGGATCACACAATACAGGTTTCATTAATGTAACTAAGTAGTCCAATTTGCGAAGCCTGGTGAAGGATCAGACAGGGATCACCATGCTTCAACACCCAAAAGAGGCTGGTTATATTGTTCTTTTGATATATACAATATACTTTTGCATACTTATATTGATGTGTTCTATTTTTTTCCAAAACAAATTCGGAACTTACTAGTATCACAATCAATGAGAGAGAATTCAAGCCTCCAAAATACAACAAAAGTTATTGAATTAAATATAAAGAATTAAATCTTGACATCTCCAATCTTTATCAGCAAGATAGTTTTTAATTATAAGCTATAAATATGTATAAAAAAATGTCAGACAAAATAGACCGAAGACCCAAAGATGTATGTTTCTCTCATCCACTGCTGTATCCTGACTAGCTAATACTATTGGTATCCCTAAACCTTTTTCACTTGTTGAAGAAAAGAAATGTAAAACATTTGCTAGAGTCAAATTTCTCATTGACATCTCCAATCCCCTTTGAAAAGTTTTGTTTCTTCAAGACTTGATGGTGGTTCTGATGGTATCATCACTAAAGATATTGTGAAGAAAAGGGATGCTGATGAACAAAATCACACATGCTTGATGGTGGTTCTGATGGTATCATCAAGACTTGATGGTGGTTCTGATGTTTGTCTCATCCACTGCTGTATTTACACAGAGGTGGTGCAACAAAGCCCAAGATTCAGTTTCTCTGGTAATCCAATTACTGATGAACAAAATCATACATGCTTTGCACCATTCCAAATCCAGAGGAAATTGAAAGCACAATAATAAAATCTTGAAAGGTCCTAGGAAGAAAATAATTTATATGCTGACATGTTTCGGGAAAGCAATTTCAAAAACTATGCAATCTAAAAGAAGTTTTTCACCATATCTTATGCCAAATAGAGTATCAAATAAGAAAATAGCACATTTGAAGAGTAAGGAAATTGCATATAGATTGAAAAGTAAGGTAACTGTAGCATTAAGAGATGAATTAAGTTTGATAGTAATGACTCACCTAGGATCCTTCTGGTGAATCCTCCCCACATTGATCTGACGAAAGTAATCCACATCTCAACACACCGCTTGGAACTTCTCAAGTTTCTCGTTTTGTGCCTTAATTTGTTGTTGTTGTATCACAAGCTGTTCATTTTGTGCCTCAAGTTGTTGTTGTTGAGTTTCATTACGTTCCTTAAGTGATGATAACTCCTCTCTTAGGTTTCTCTGTAGACAAAAGATTGAGTATTGCAGGAAAACATAAAGAAGAAAAGAAATAAAAATTTTGATACCATAAGGATATTTGAAAATTCCTTCAAAGCCAAGCTACCTGGGCAGTACCCCCTGTACTGCCTGGCCATGCTGCAAAGGCCAACTCCCTGCAGTGGCCAATTGGCCATGTACTAACACTGTACAACAGTGCAGTGGCCAATTGCCTGCATGCCACACTCTCCTCTAACACATCATGCACCCAAACACCCTGCTGCCAAGGGGCCAAGTAGCCCCTGCAGTGGCCAAGCCACATATACCTGTGCAACCAATGAACAAGCCAACATGGCCTAAGGCCAAGTGCCTGGACTCCCTCTCTCTAACTTCATGTGTGTACAGGCTACACTGTTTTCCCTCACTCTCACTTACTGCTCACTGACACAGGTTCACTCTCACATGTCTCCCTTCCCTCACTCTCTAACCTGCCACATTGGCACAACAACACTAAATCCTAACACAAGATACACTCACAACTTCACTGTCACCTGCACACTTTAATGTTACTCACATATGCCACCACTCTACTACACAAGTATTAGGCATGTCTTCGATGATGATAATAATGTGCCTTCTAATCTTCAAATGAAAAAGGTAATATATAAGATATGATCCACGAGAGATATGTTGTGTTTAAATTATGTTACTAACAATGCATATTTTCAGATCTCTAAATATAGTTCAGGTGCCTGCAAAAACTAAATATAGTTCAGGTGCCTGCAAAAACTATTGTAAATATGAAATCGAGTGCAACTGTTACCGGAATAAGGAATTCCATATATAAAATAAACTAGTGTAAACCATATAATCCGTTAATAAAAACAACATATCCCACATTACCATACAACTCTTTGTCAGGAATCGCCCATTTTAGCACTCTAGTCATCATATAGATTCAACACAGCACATAGATTTTCCTTTAGCATTATAAAAAAATAACAATCACTCATATTATCTAAAAGTAGTCATAGGCTCACAGTTCAAGCCTGCTCTAGAAGACAATTTCAAGTGTATCTGCTTCGATAATACCAGTAAGTGCAATAGATGATGCCCCTCCAAGGCAAAATGGAGAGTTGCATCTTAATACACTTGGTTGTGAAACCCATATTTTTGTAATTAATTATTAATAGTGTTTTAGTGTGATAATTAGTATTTCTAATTTATTATTATTATTATTATTATTATTATTAAATATTTTTGGGTGCAAATTATTGCAAAATTATTAACAACATGGACTTTTGATTTAGACCCAGACCCGAGTCCGAACCCAGACCCAGGCCTGAGCCAAACCCAATCCCATTTTCTTAAAATCTGATTTTGACTTGCTAATTATTATTATAAAAAAATATAATAATAATATAGTTATAGCTGGTCCCGAAGGACCAGCAACCCAACTCTCCCCATGTTTTGGTAAAAGCCTTTTCCTTTTCTTTGCTTCATCACACACGTGAACCCCCTCATTTTCGTAACTCCCCAACTTAATTCCCATCTCCTTATAACTCCCAACCCATCAACTCCCCACTCCACTCTTTATTAACTCCCCTCACCTTCTCCACGTTCTCAACTCACCAGAGCATAACCCATTCTTCCTCTCACAAACAAACACCAGAATACTTACCTCCCCATTCTCACAAATCTCTTCTAATCTCATCTCTCCCCCTCTCTGTGGAGTAAATATTTCTCCAAACCCACTCCCGAGCAAACCCCTCTCCGGCGATCTCGCGACCGCCGACCACCCGCGCGGCTTCCCCGCCGTCAGCCTCCGCGGACTCCTCCGCGCTCCTCCCGGCGGATCCCCGCCGTCAGAGCCCCGACCGCGCCGCACTCGCCCGCCCGCCACCGCCCCGCGCAGCCGTCCGCCCATCTCCGCGGCCATCCCCGCCGTCCCGAGCCTCGTCCACCCCTCCGCGGACTCCTCCGGCCACCCGCCGCCGCTGTCCGGCAACCCCGCGGCCAGCGCCCCTCTCCGGCGAGGCGCTGCCCTAGCCGCCCTCTCCCGCGGATCCCCTCTCTCCCGCAGACACTCTTCCGTCCCTCTTCGGTGCGTGGTTGAGTCTGGATCTGTGAAGTTTTGCTGTCCGGGATTCGACGTTGCTGTCCAGATCTGCGACCTGCTGCCGAACTTCGTTTGGATTTTTCTCAAGATTTTCCCGCGGCTCCCCGCTAACGGAATTGGTAATTTCTTGGTAATCACAGTAGTTCGTCCCTCCCGTAGAGTCGGTGATGAAATCGGTCCCCGGATTCCCTTCGGGAAATCCGGTTAGCTGCGTTATATTTTCGATTAGCTACGTTAGCGTATGTTCCTGTGTTTTATCTGCTGGTTTGGTGTGAATTGGTTGGATTATGGGATTCCCGGACATTTCGGGAAATTCGGTGGATTGGAATTATTTTCTGTGGCTTGGGATTATTTTGGTGGATTTATTCTGTGGGATTATTTGGATTGGAATATTTGCAGGTTTTCTGTGGCGCATTTCCCAGTTTTGGGTTGTCCCGAAATAGAGGAAGTGCTGCCCAAATTTTTACAAAACTATATTTAGTTGATTTCAAAATTGGTTTTCGGAAATGAATTTTTAAACTGATTTTCGGGCGACGACCGTACCGGTCTGTGGGCCCCGGCGAAATGCAAACGCACCGGTCCAACCGTACGTTGTGGTATTAGCCAAATTTTGAGGAATGGACCGAGTCTGAGACTCTTAGTTTCATTTTTAATTATTTTATTTAACATTTAGGCTATTTATTATAGTCATTTAATTTCTGCACTTTATTTAATATTTCAGTAATTTTCTCTTATTTAATGTAAAAGAAAATTGTACCGGGCATAAGCCCACCTAGGACCATTAGCTGTGCCACTGTATTGTGTAGCGTAGTTTATTTTATTTTTCTTTTTCTGGTGGATGTGAATTTGGGTGGTTTTGATTAGTCGCGTAATCGTAGATTAGAGCGCGATTTACTGATTATTTACGAATCTAGTTAAAATGGATAAAATATTAGTAAATAACTAGTTCATGATTTCACTAAAAGAAAACTATATTTTTATAAATATATTAAAAAATACAAAGTTTTCCAAAGTTAATTGATTCTCGTGTTTTTCCAAATAATACAATTAATCGGTTTAATCAACGCACATAGTTACGACGTAATCGTTAGCTATAAATTAATACAACTTAAAACCTGACTAGGATTTACTACTAGAGATTGCAACTAGCACACTTAGCCTGGTTATACAAAGGATCTAAGTCGAGTTCTCAACTGTAGGAACTCGAAGTTACAACTGACGTTCCTCCTCGGTACCGACTCGTCTATCCAGTCACAATAACAAAGGCAAGTGCAGTTATGTCTATTTAGTAATTTATCTAGTAATTGTTTTATTGCAATTTTAAACCACATTGCTACACGGAACTCTCTCCTAGAGTTTGAATATTGACTCATTGATTGAATCTGATTGACTCGGGATATTGGGGGAGTAGTGTAGCGTCTATGACCAATACCCCTATATTGCATTATTGATTGTGCGAGTTGATTCCTCCTATACACGAGGATAGGCCGGACCGTATCATTAGGATATAATTGAATCATCCCAAGCCGGTCATAGTTCGTTACCTACTCAAATCACATTGTTTTCAATTGTAGAATTTTGAAAAATATTGTTAAAGTATTTCAAATTGTTTAACATTGCAAATTTCAAATTATTATTTGAATTATTGGATATTCGTAATTGTACTTTGCTCCCTCCTGACTGGAGACCCAACATTTTAGGTATCACTGATGAGGCTTTGTTCCGCGATATTTTCCGAGGTCCCAACTAGAGGACGATGATCTCGAGACTGATGAGCTGGTTGCCTAGATTTTCTTCTTCTTTATAAATCATGATGTTTGTGGAAAACAGTGTATTTCAGATGTATCTTTCATTTTATTGTAAAAAGTTTTTTTTTAAATTCGGAATAATAAATTTGTGGCAATTATTGTGTTGTTGATATTACCTGCATGAGTGATACAGCTTACTGCCGTCGTCTCAACAACGGTGCAGGCTGGGCATGATCCGATTCGACCCAAGAAATTGGGACCGGGTCGTGACATGTTTTAGTGGTGGCCCATGCAGGTCAGAACAACAACTTAGGAAAACATACCTAGAAACAATTAGAACACTAGAACATCAATTTGTCACAATATAGGACCGAAAAATTTATAAATAAATATTTTGTTTGATTATAGACTGGTATACCTTGCTTATGTTTGCATCCTAAACCATCCAGAGAATGACCGTTGACCAAATCCTGCTGGCGATGAGGTGTCATCTCCGGATCATACCCCATCTCCTCAACCAAGCCCAGGGTCTTTTCCCTCGCGGCTGTTTGACCGTCCGCATAATGCATCCAGTGAAGTTTTTCCTACACTGGCGAATCCTACCTCATCTCAAACTGAATTGCATTTCCCTGGTGGATTATTCAATTTGTTGCTCCACTAGTACCAGCAATCATCTTCCAAATGGTTGTCCTATTTCAAGAAATCCTGGAGTTCCAGAAAGCTCAAGATGAAGCCCAGCAGGAACAGAAGAATATCACGAGGGAAGACATGAAGAACGTCATGATGTATCCTTAGATATCCCCAACCAAGTTAGAGCAGAACTTTGTCCTAGGAAGGATACCCTTGAAACTAGAAGATATTTGGGTCCCATCAAGTACTCTACTTTTCGGCAGCCTTGTCGTAAGAAGCTATGGGCTTGTAACTATTGCAAGAGGCCTGGTCATCAGACCGTTAGTTGCCGCAAGAGATTGGGACAATGTTTGGCATGTGGATCTGCTGAACATCGGGTAAAGGACTGCCCTTTATCTTTCTATCAAACCAGAGCTCATAACCCAGCAACACCTGTTAGGCCACAACCTAGGGACCCTCTTCCTATCCAGCAGACCCTGCCTCTTACAATAAGGTATGATGCATACTCGAGGTTTA